>PVIY010007804.1:0-80196 GCA_004026745.1 Myrmecophaga tridactyla | reverse complement strand
GTATAGGGTGTGAGATACGGGTCCCCTTTCATTCTTTTGCATATGGATATCCAGTTCTCTAGGCACCATTTATTAAAGAGACCGTTGTGTCCCAAATGAGTTGGCTTGACTGCCTTATCGAAGATCAAATGTCCATAGATGAGAGGGTCTATATCTGAGCACTCTATTCGGTTCCATTGGTCAATATATCTATCTTTATAAAACATGGCTTTTCTTAAGGGGCATACTTCCTTTCAAACCAGCACACCACCATAATAACCTTTCTTTAAAAAAAAAACTTTTTATAGTGAAATATAACATTTATATACATACAGGCAATAAATTTCCAAGTACATTTTAACAAGCAGTTATAGAACAGATTTCAAAGTTTGGTATGGGTTACAGTTCCACGATTTTTTTTTTCTGCTAGCTGCTCCAAGACACTGGAGACCAACAGAAATATCAATATAATGATTCAGCAGTCATACTCATTTGTTAAATCCTATCTTCTCTGTTACGCTCTTTCTTCTCTTTAAATAGCATATATACATAAAAGCGATAAATTTCAAAGCACATTGCAACAATTAGTTTTAGAACAGATTTCAGAGTTTGGTATGGGTTACAATTGCATAATTTTAGATTTTTATTTCTAGCTGCTCTAAGGTACTGGAGACTAAAAGAAATATCAACATAATGATTCAGCAATCATACTCATTTGTTAAACCCTACCTTCTCCGTATAACTCCACCATCACCTTTGATTTTTCTCCCACCCTGTAGGGGTATTTGGGCTATGCCCATTCTAACTTTTTCATGTTGGGGAAGGGGTTGTCAATAACATGAGATGGGAGATGAAACTAGCTGATGTTCTGGAGAGGCTGGCCCCTCTGCTTTTCAGGATTTATCTGGTCCAGGGACCCATCTGGAGGTTGTAGGTTTTGTAGAGTTACCGTAGTGAATGAAACCTTTGTAGAATCTTATATAATGCCCTAGGTATTTTTTAGGATTGGCAGGAATGGTTTTGGTTGGGGTTTGGCAAGTTATGATAGGTAGCAAATGTCTAACTGAAACATTCATAAGAGTGACCTCCAGAGTAGCCTTTCAATTCTATTTGAACTCTCTCAGTCACTGATACCTTATTAGTTTTGGTCAGGACAGCATCGTGATCCCATGGTGCCAGGGCCAGACTCATCCATGGGAGTCATCTCCCACATCGCCAGGGAGACTTTCACCCCTGGATGTCATGTCCCACGTAGGGGGGAGGGCAATGATTTCACTTGCAGAGTCAGGCTTAGGAGACTGAGGCCACATCTGAGCAACAACAAAGGTCCTCCAGAAGTAACTCTTAGGCACGCCTTATAGGTAGTCTAAGCTTCTCCACTACCTACATGAGCTTCAAAAGAGTAAGCCTCATGATCGAGGGCATGGCCTATTGATTTGGGTGTCCCTAATGTCTGACACAGTATCAGGGGATTCCCCGGTGATAAAGTTTAACAGTTCCATAATTTTTCTCCCATCCCTCAAGGGATTTTGCCAATATTTTTGACTATCTGTTTAATATACTCTGGGATGTATCCAGGCATTACATTAAGCTATACAGGATTAAAGGTCCTCATTCTTATACTGGGCTCCCTGCATTTGGATTGTTTAAATGATCTATCCACAGGTTGAGTTAGATTATGTGCTACAGAAAACCTAGGTTCTGGACATAATAGAACTTTCTTCTTTTGGTCTCAAAGAGTAGATGAAGTTCTAAAATATATGCAATGTCTTCCTTAACCCTGTATTCTGAATTACCTTAATCCCGATCCAATTGGCTTCATTCTTATCTCAAAATACCAGATTATATATATATATATATATATATATATATATATATATACACATATATATAAAACAGTCTCTCAAAATCCAGAAATTACCACTCCAGACTAAATGTGACTGCTATAAGAGCTTACAGTCTAGACCCCAGTTTTCTTAAAAGTATTTTCTAAATGAGATTATACAACATGTGTTCTTTTATTTCTGCTTTATTTTGCCTCACCAAATGTCCCACGGGTTCATTCACAATGTTGCAAGCCTCACAACTTCGTTCCTTTTTGTAGCAGCATGGTGTTCAGTCATATGTTTATACTATCATTTACCAATCTACTTCTCAGTCAGTGCATCTTTCAGCCACCTCTATCTACTGGGCCTCATGTATAATGTCCAAAATCAGCAGTCCATCAACACTCTAAATTTTAGATAGTTTGTTCCCAAGAGAAAGATAGCCAATAAACACACCCTCACCAAATAGAAAATCCAAACCTCCTCCTAACCCTTGTCCCTTCCCCACATTATGCACTCCTGGTATTGCTGCAGTACTGTTGATGTTTTCCTGTTAAACATAGCACAGAGCAGGCAACATCATTTCCCCCCCTACACTCCAAAATTATAAGTCTCTGTACAAGGTCCATAGCTTTGCAGTAGTTCATGCAAGAACTTATTTATATTTGTAGTGTTAATTGGTGGGACACATGAATCTATACAACCTCCTTCAATCATGTTCATCTTCAATATGGTAATATTACTTATAGACTCACTAGTGCACTGCCTTCATTTCTATCTATTCCCTTATAATTAAATTCAACCTCATCAGCTAACTGTTCACCTATCTCAAGCTTCTGTGTATCTTTAGATCCTCTATATTCTGTATTATAAGCCTCTGATTTTACCTTTACCATGGTCATAATAATGGAATCATACAGTATCTTTCCTTTTGTGTCTGGCTTATTTCACTCAGCATTATGTCCTCAAGGCTCATCCATATTGTCTTGTGGTTCAGGATGTCATTTTGTCTTACTGTTGCATAATATTCCATCGTATGTATATACCACATTTTGTTAATCCACTGTCTGTTGATCGGCACTTGGATTGTTTCCATCTTTTGGTGATTGTGAATAATGCTGCTAGGAACATCAGCGCACAAATCTGTTTGTGTCATTGCTTTCAGCTCTTCTGGGTATATACCAAGTTATACTACTGCTGGGTCATAGGGCAACTCGATATTTAGTTTTCTGAGGAACCACCAGGCTGTCTTCCATAGAGGCTGTACCATTATACATTCCCACCAGCAGTGTATAAGTGTCCCAATTTCTCCACATCCTCTCCAACATTTGTAGTTTCCTATTTGTTTTATCGCAGCCATTCTTATAGGTGTGAGGTGGTATCTCATTATAGTCTTGATCTGCATTTCCCTTATAGCTAATGAGAATGAGCATCTCTCCTTGTGCTTTTTAGCCATCTGCATTTGCTGTTTAGAAAAAAGTCCATTCATATCTTTAGCCCACTATATAATTGGATCGCTTGGTCTTTTGTTGTTGAATTGTATGATTTCTTTATGTATACAGGATATCACACCTTTATCTGATGTGTTATTTCCAAGTATTTTCTCCCATTGAGTTGGCTGTCCCTACACCTTTTTGACAAAGTATTTTGAGGCACAAAAGCATTTGATTGGAGTTCCCATATATCTGTTCTGTCTTTTGTTGCTTGTGTTTTGGGTGTAAAATTTAGGGAGCTACCTACTATTACTAGGTCTTGAAGATGTTTATATTTTCTTTTAGGAGCTTTATGGTACTGGTTCTTGTATTTAGGTGTTTGATCCACTTTGAGTTAATTTTTGCATAGGGTGTCAGGTAAGGGTCTTCTTTCATTCTTCTGGCTATTGATATCTGGTTCTCCCATGCCCATAAAAAAGTCTGATACATAAACAACAATAGGGATGAACCTAGAAGACATTATATTGAGTGAAATAAGGCTGACACAAAAGGATGAATGTTGTATGATCTTGCTTATGTGAAATAACTAGAATAGGCAAATTCATAAAGACAGAAATTAATGTACAGGTTACCAGGGGTGGAAAGGAAGGGGAATGGTGAGTGTGCCAATTTGAAAATATTATGTACCCCAGAAAAGCCATGTTTTAATCCTGATTCAATCTTGTGGAAGCAGCTGTTTCTTCTAATCCTGATTCAGCATCACAAGGTGGAAAGGTTTGATTAGATTATCTTCCTGGAGATGTGACATGCCCAATTGTGTGTGTAATCTTTTCATTAGATGGATATGTGACTCCACTCATTCTAAGTGGGTCTTGATTAGATTATTAGAGTATTTAAAAGGGGAAACATTTTGGAGAAATGCCGGAAGCAACAGAGCCAACAGAGAGTCAGAAACAATGGAAATGACAGAAGCCTCAGAGCTCACAGAAACAACAGAAACCTCAGAGCCAACAGAAACTTCACAGCAGAGCTGACACAGATGCAGACAAGTGGAAAACAGAAACACAGATGTTTGGAGCCCAGCAGACAGTGCCATAAGATATTAAGCAAGCCAGAACCTAGAGAGAGCTAAGGGAAGCCAAGAGATGAAAGTCAGCTCCGGAGAAGCAAAGTGAGGAGCCCCCACAGGAACAGAGGCTGAAAGCAATGGAGCCCAGGAGAAAGGGACCAGCAGATGCCAGCCACGTGACTTCCCAGCTCACAGAGCTGTTCCAGAACAGTTGGCTTTTCTTGAGCCAAGGTAACCAAACTCTTGTTGGTGCCTTAAGTTGGACACTTTCACTTCCTTAGAACTATAAACTTGTAACTCATTGAATTCCCCTTTTAAAAAGCCATTCCAGTTCTCGTGTATGGCATTCTGGCAGCTTACTAACACAGGGAGTTAATGCATAATGAGCGTAGGGTCTCTGTTTGAGGTAATGGGAAGTTCTGGTAATGGATGGTGGTGAGGGTACTGCCACATTGTGAATGTGATTAATCCCACTGAATGTTACGTTTTGGAGTGGTTGAGATGGGAAAGTTTATGTTGTATAATGTCTCCATTTAAAAAAAGTTTTAAAAAAAGAGGGGCCAAAACAATGATGACAAACACATTACATGATCCTGGACTGGATCTAAAGATGGAGACGAAAACACCCAAAAGAACATTACTGGGACATATGAATAAATTTAAATATGGATTGTAAGTCTTATATCAATGTTAAATTTCTTGGACTTGATAACTGTTCTTATTTTAGTTTGCTAAAGCTGCTGGAATGTAATATACCAGAAATGGAATGGCTTTTAAAAGGGGGAATTTATTAAGTTGTAAGTTTCCAGGTCTAAGGCCATGAAAACGTAACCGAGAAATCAGTATTTAAGGGGTGATTTTGATTACTAAATCATATTCCTTTTTGTTTTCTGGCATATTGGAGTAGACAGGGAATACCTGAAACCCTTAAATTGTATTCCAGCTGCCCTGATACTGAAATGCTTGTAAAAGCCTTTATCTTGTGCTTTTGTGACTGTAAGAGCTGTTATCCCCTCTATCTGCTCATTTTGTTATAGGGAAAAGGCCCTACTGCTGCTGAAAAATTTGAAGTCAACCATTAACTAGCTTCAGCCCTGGACATTTGTAAATTCTATCAGCTAGATTCTGCTATTGAAAGATAACTTGTCTCCCTGCCTTTTGGCTTACATCTTTAGTACTGAAATGTAAGCTCTGCCTCCCCTCCTTTCAGCTTATGTTCTCCTATTGAAATGATAATGATAACACTTTGTCTTCTTTTCTGCTTTGAAATTACTATCCAAAATGACCTCATCTACCCTTGCTAAAATCCTTAAAAACCTTGAACTCCCTAAACTTGGGGAGACAGATTTTGGGCCATGAGGCCATCTACTCTTCTACTATGCAACTAGTAATAAACCCTTTCTCTCTTTGAACTTTCCCATGTCTCAGGAATTGAGACACAATTGAGTTCAAATTTATGATACAATCCTGAGTACATTGGGCAAAAGAATCCATGGCCCTTGTCCAGTAACAATTATGTCCAAATTAAGGCACCAAAAATAGGTTACCTTCACTCAAGAAAGGCTGATGCCATCTGGAACACCTCTGTCATCTGGGAAGGCACATGGCTGGTGTCTGATGGTCCTTGCTCCTGGTTCTGTTGCTTCCAGCTTTGGATGCCAGTAGTTTCATCTCTAAGCATTTGTGGGTCTTTACTTACCTCCTCCAGGAAACAGTTCTGGTTCTGACTTGCTTAGCATTTCATGGGAAGGCACATGGTGATGTCCACTGGGCTCTGACCCTGCCTGGGCATGTGCTCTCTCTGTAGAGCTCTCTCCAAACATCTCCAAACATCTCCAAACATCCATGTCTCTGTCAGCTTTGGAGCAACTGTTCTCCAAGCATCTGCATTGGTGGTTTCTTCAAAATGTTTCCCCTTTTAAAGGACTCAAGTAAACCAATCAAGACCCAGCTTGAATTGGTGGAGTTACATCTTTATCTAATCAAAAGGCCACACCCATAATTGGGTGTGTTACATCTCCATGGAAACAATCCAATTAATCTTTTCCACCCTAAACAAGAGATCTGGCCCTGTGAGATTGGATGAAGATTAAAACATGGCTTTTCTGGGGTACATAATAGTTTCAAACTGGAACACTTCTTAAGGTGGTTATATAAGTGAAAATCTTTGTTCTTAGGAAATATCCATGGAAGTATGAAGTGTTCAAAGTGGATGAAGTGTACAATCTACTCTCACATGTTTAAAAAAGAAACAGATAAGATAGTTGGATGGATAGATAAATAGAGTGATACTGCAAATGTGGCAAAATGTTAAAATTGGTGGATCTGGGTATCTGGGTGGCAGCTATGTTGGAGTTCTCTGTATGGGTTTTATATTATTTTTGTAACTGCCAGTGAGTTTGAAATTATTTCAAAATAAAAATTTAAAAAGAAAAACAATGTAGAAATTTTAGAAAGTATAAATCAGGGGATGTTTAACCTTGGACTGTATGAACCAAAATATTGACATTAATGGAAACATAGTTTTAAAGTGTCTAATTCATGCCAAAAGTTCTTCTTTTGTCTTAGAATTCAGGACACTTCATCTAATAACCTTAGTAATGAAGGGCATTATGACAAAATGTGTCCACAAATTTTTTTAAAAGAAACACTGTTTAATAATTTTTTTTTTCCTTTTAGACATTTTGACTGTCTGTGTAATGGGTGCCCTGCTGTCAATGGTGGCAGCTGAGCCCCGATGCAGGTTCGATAGTCTCAAAACTGAAAGAATTTAGAGATGAGAGGCTGAGAAGGAATAAGTAAAGTTTATCAAAAAGAGAGTACATGTTAAAGAGGTTACCAGGGATGTGCGTAAGGGAGGGACACATCCTGAATGGAGTGGGTTTACTTGTTTATTAGGAAAGTTTTGTAGGTAGCAGGTTTTAAGAGTAACTTTTGAATACTAGGGGTCTTATTTGTTCTAAGGGATAGCTAGCTGAATTCGGTGTTTTGTTGTCACATACCTAAAATTTGTCTTTGGGCAAACTGTTAACAATTTTTATGACCCTATGCTTTTTATCATTAACTAAGAGTTTGCTTGGGGCCCAGAATTTTACAGGCTTTTATGGTTTGGGGAGGTTTCAATGGTTTTGGGAAGTTTGGGGAAATTTTTGTCCCAGGAAGTTCCTTTGGAGCAAGGTAAGAAACAAGGGACTTGCCATTGTCTGTTAATGCTTTCAGAGCTGAATAGGAAACCCGGGACTTATATTTGTCCTATTTTATCCTGCTTCATTTGGACTAGATATTCCTAGAATGTGAGCATAATGACTGAAGTTTTTCTTTTTTAATCAGATAATATTTAAAGTTTCTCAAGAAAGGGAGAAAGAGAGGGAGAGGATTAGAAAAAGGAGAGAAGGAGCTGGCTCCAGACAAACACAAAATTATAATTGTAAAGGGTTTGTTATGCTTCCTCTGCAAGGAAACGGTAGGGATTTGGTTGTAGAAAAACTTAATTTGATATAAACATACATAAAAGAGAGTTATTAGAACTGCTTCAAATACTAATTTGGGCCCTTGACAATTTAATCAAGGCATATTATTAAAAAGTCAGCACTTACTATGCCCCAAATACTGAAATGGAGGAGGATATCTCTTGTGTTAAACAAAAATCTGTCTTTTTTTAAAGGAAAACAATCTCCTTGCAAGGTTTTTTTCCTCCAAGTCACCTCTGAAGTGAGCAATCTCATTCATGTAAAAAAATTCCCGAAGTGGTTACTTCAATTCTAAATTTTCCTGGTGAAATTGTGCTGGTTAGAGATATAAACATATAGGCTGACATTACAATGAGAAAATGTGATGCAACCAGGTGCTTGACTTGGAAGAGGCATGGTTTTAGATTGAGAAGATCCAATGAGAATTGGCAATGTTCCATAAGTGTGGTGTGCTTGGCTAATTTTGTGTCTCCAGATTTTGGCCAAAGGCTGATGATCTTCATTGATCATGGACCAGAAAAATGTCCTTTGATTCTGGGCAGATGAACCTAAATGAAGAAATTCTCAGGGGCAGGGAGACAAGGCTGAGGAAAAAAATCCATGTAAGATTTTATAATGATCATTCAAGGCAATGTTTGTCCAAAGGATGCTGGTCTGAGGAGAACTTCATCCAGAAGAACAGACTCATCCTCTCCCTATAGACTTTTCCTGAAAGTGTCTAGGTTATTCAAAAAGAACATTCAAGATACAAGCAGACAGACCATAAGGAGCAGGTATTAGTAGGCTTGAAAAAATTTTACCAAGGAACAATATGTAGCTGATCAGAGAACCAAAGTCCTAAGGAGTACCTTATTCCGAGGAAAATAAACAAAATAAACCAATGCTGAAGGGCCTTATCAAATGTCTGTGTTCAATTCACCATGAATTTATTTCCAGGCATGGGTGGGAGTGACTCGAGTAGCTAGAGACACGAAAGCTTCAGATCTGTGCACTGTTACTGAGTTGAGTGTCTCAGCCCAAGGCAGTGAGGGTTTCAGATGAATCTCAGTGAAACCTCCATTTGCGGTAATGGCCATCAATCAAAGACCATAAGAACACAGTTGCATACAAACGAAATTGGGTTCATTGGCTTGCTGCGGAGGAGGAGACCACATACCATGGGGATCCATGGGACAGCTGAGTAAAGGGCACTAGCAACAAATTATTTTTGGATTTGGGCTTGTGTTAGGCAAATTTGGAGAAGGTTCAAGGAAGCAGGGTTTGTTCTGGATTGGATATTACCAGAAGTGTGGGCAATTCCATGATGATTTTTTTTTCCTAGAAGAAAGAAGGAACAAAGTGAGGCTAAAGCTGTAACTGGTATAAAAACAACAGTCACAAATATAAGCCAGGGCTGGGGGTGTTTGGACATTTTGGGGATTTGTGCAGTGTTTTCTATTTTTGTTTGTGTTCAGACATGATTATGGAATGACACTGTTTTTGTATTACCCCATCATAGACACAGAGGAGCCTTGTTTGATATTGGCATTCTGTGAAATTTTTCTCGTTCAACAAATGAGCACCACAGTGTTGCTGTGAGTTGCGGACCAGTTCCTGGCAACACCAAGACATAGTTGATAATGCCAATCCTCCAGCCATCCCAATAATTTTGCAAACTACTCAATATCTTTAAAATAAAAAGTTTCTGCTGTTTTAACTAACAACCCAGATTGATATATTCCACACCATAGGTTTAATGTGTACATCTACCATTAACAGTCATCATTAAATAGGGTGTAATTTCAGTATTTTTAAAATTCTGGAGCTATTTAGAAGATTGTTTTAAGATTTTCAAGCAGATACATATTTTCATCTATGCTTTTTATTTCTAGGTTCCAGTTTTGTTGCTTTGTGCTTAGAAAGTGTGTGCAAAATGGTTTCTGTTTTTGAGTTACTGAGATTTTTCTTTTGGCTTAATACATGGCCAACATTTTTGCAAATGTTGCATAGATTTGGAATGAATATTACATTCTCTTTTCAGAATAAAGTTGCACACATATAAAATTAAACTTGTTAATCATATTATTTTTTGTCCTTGTATGTAATTTATTCTCAGAAAAATTTCCACTAAGATTAGCATTTTTTTAACTGAGAATATGAAAAAAATCAGTTTTCTTTTTCCTGTTTCAGTCTTTTCCAGAGTGACCTATGTATGAAAGGTGCTGTATCTTCATATATTCCATAGTGACAATGAAATATGTATAAGATACAAAAGATTGCCTCTTAGGAAATAAAGCCTTCAGAGGTGGGATGTCTCAGAGCAGTTTTGGAAAAGTATTTTTTTTTAAGTGCAAAAAAAAATCAGCTAGGTTTAGAAAACTCTGGACATTTGGTATCCAAGAAGGCTGCTTTGTAAGTGCTGCTGTTCCAGGTTGTTAAGCAGCTTAGGGGAATTGGACCCAGGTTCTGTGCTGTAGGTTGTAGCCAGCACCAGGCTGGCAGTCAAGCAGCCTGGGGGTTTGTCTGACACCATCATTACTTCTTAATAATGCTGATTCTTTTTTGTAATAATACCAAGCAGCACAAAACATGTACATCATCTTAGGTTGCTCACCTGTAAAATGAAAAGGTTGGACTTGATATTTTATGAGGTCCTTTCCAGATCCAGCACTCTGGAATCTTTGAAAGTGTGAATTGTTTTGATTACAGCTGGTAATCAACGTAGGCCCAGCCTTCCTGTAGGACACATTGACCATAGCAAAGGGGGAAAATGAACTTTCCACAACATTGCCAGTTTGAGAACTGAGGCAAATTCTTTCATCAAAGCACTCTATGTGATTAAATTAAAAAGTTAAAGTTATATTATTCACAGAAGGTCACTGAGATTTTCTTATTAGACAATATAACTTTGGTGGTAGAGCTAGAGTGCATAGATCTCTGAGATTAAACTCACATTTGATTTCTCCAGACAGGTCCTTCAGTGTGCAAGAAATTGGGCAGTAAGACTGTACCCGGGCATGAGGTAAATAGCAAGAATCTTTTTTAAAAAATTTATTTATTAATTAAAAAAATAAACAAAACAACATACATAATCAGTAATTCACAATATCATCACTTAGTTGCATATTTATCATTTCTTAGAACATTTGCATTAATTCAGAAAAAGAAATAAAAAGACAATAGAAGAAGAAATAAAATGAACACAGGAAAGAAAAAAAAGGATTATATCTACCATACCCCTTACCCCTTGCTTTCATTTATCACTAGCATTTAAACTAAATTTATTTTAGCATTTGTTCCCCCTATTATTTATTTTAATTCCATATGTTCTACTCTTTTGTTGACAAGGTAGATAAAAGGAGCATCAGACACAAGGTTGTCACAATCACACAGTCACATTGTGAAAGCTATATCATTATTCAATCATTCTCAAGAAACATGGCTACTGGAACACAGCTCTATATTTTCAGGCAGTTCCCTCCAGCCTCTCCATTACATCTTGAATAACAAAAATGATATCTACTTGATGCATAAGAATAACCTCCAGGATAACCTCTCGACTCTGTTTGGAATCTCTCAGCCATTGACACTTTGTCTCATTTCCCTCTTCCCCCTTTTGGTCGAGAAGGTTTTCTCAATCCCTTGAAGCTAAATCTCAGCTCATTCTAGTGTTTTTCTCAATCCCTTGATGCTGAGTCTCTGTTCATTCCAAGATCTCTGTCCCACATTGCCAGGAAGGTCCACACCCCTGGGAGTCATGTCCCACGTAGAGAGGGGTAGGGTGGTGAGACTGCTCGTTGTGTTGGCTGGAGAGAGGGGCCACATCTGAGCAACAAAAGAGGCTCTCTTGGGGGTGACTCTTAGGCCTAAATTTTAAGTAGACTTGACCTATCCTTTGCGGGGTTAAGTTTCATATGAACAAAACCCAAGAGTGGGGGCTCTGCCTATAGATTTGGTTGTCCACACTGCTTGTGAGAATATCAAGAATTCAACTTGGGGAAGTTGAATTTCTCCCCGTTCTCACCACTCCCTGAAAGGGGCTTTGCAGATACTTTTCCACTCACCAATCGAATCACTCTGGGATTCATCGGGGCATCACTCTGGACAAAGCAGCAAAATCTCATGTCCTACCTGAGATTCCAAGTACTTATGGTGTTCAATCAAACTATCCTCATAAGTTATATTAGGAAATGCACTAGTCAAAATATAAATTTTTTAACTACTAAACATTTTTTGCTTTAGTCTCACACAGAAGGTGACATTTTAAAATATTAACTACCATCTATTTTCAGTACCCAATAGCAAGAATCTTGACATGAGCCATGCCTTAATTAGGGTAACAAATCTCATTTTCCCTTTTGTCAATTTGAAGAAAAGGCTACTCATCTGATGTATTTTACTACTGGCTTATGCTCCTGTGGCAGGAACACAGGTTAGCAAGACTTAAGCTGGCAGGTAAACTAGAGGTGGTAAAAGCTTTAAGAAATCTGGGTCCTACCTGTTCGGATGCAATGAAAAAATAGCCAATTTCATTCTCAAATGTATAACATTATCACTTTCATCTGGTAAAATTTGGCCTTTGTTTAACTTTTTTTCTAAATGAATATTGAAGTTGAGCTTAAATGAGAGAAACAATTTTGATCTAGTTATAAAATACTAATTTAAAAATCAGTCATTGAGAAGCAATTGGATACCAGACATCTAATAATAAAAATATAGATAAGGGAATCAGAGAGCACTTCAGGAAGAAGCTCTGCAGCCAAAGGGCATTTTAGTTGTTCTTTTCCAGGGACCTGGAGAGTAATCTGTCAGAACTTTCCATGCTTTAGAGGCGCTGAAGCCATCTGGGGGATTTTCTCCTTTCTGGGTGAGCTTTCTCATCTGAGTTCCTGAAATGAAGTCAAACTCTTTGTGCCTTGCTGGATCATAGAAGTCCATGGCTCTTTCTGGTTTTGTTATAGGCAGCCACTTGGAATGGAATGATTTCCACAGAAGTGAGACAAAGGGCCATGCTCAAGACCTTGCACCCATGAGTGGTTCATAGAGGTCCTCAGTCTCAGAGTGGGGCATTTCTGTGGGGTTCCAGCCCACAATATAGAAACTGGCCCCTGCAATCATCTGAGACCTGCAGTGCCACTGATCCTCTTTAGGGCCAACATATACCATGGGAGATGGGAAGAAGGCAACAATTGTTGACTTTGGATCCAGGACTCCTTTCTTGAGCACAGCTACGTGCTGCTTCATGTACTAGTCCAGGGGCACATCGTCATCCCTGGTCAAGCCATCCACAGGGTACAGCAGGAGGACTGGGTGCTTGTAGCCCCTCTCCAGGAATTGGCAGTGGGTGTCCTGCATCAGCAGAGCATGGTCATTGTGGACAAGATTGTGCTATTGGACTGCAAACACCACCTCGGCATTCATTTCTTTACTTTTCTATTTGAGCTCCAGAGGTGTCAGGCAATACTGGTTCAGCCTATCATTCCATCTTACTCTTTTTCACACTGTCAGGTCTCCATCCACCAGCCAGTCCCCACTTTCATTCACCCTTTTGACATATGGGCACTTTGCACATGTTGTCCCCCACACACGGGAACAGTGCACCCCTTTTCTATGTTCATAGAATTCAAGGTTTTGTAAGACAGTCAACCTCTGTCCATCATGTTCCAGGGCAAACTCACTGCACCCGTTCAGCCCCTTATCATCCATGGACACAGGGAGTACGATGGCAATGCTCAGGTTGACAACTCCGTCATCCAGCAGCGTGCCAAAGTGTAAAACCTGCAAGTATTCCTTTTCCTGCATGCAACCTTTAAACGTAGTGGTGCAGCCTTCACTCAAAACTCGGACCCACTGGAGGTCAAGCTTGATAACTGACAACAAAGGTTGAGTTTTAGCTTCAACGTGAACTTCGTTGAGTTTGTTTTCTGGCACAAAGAGTTCATGGATGCCTCTGGCTACTGCACGGGGTACAGTGTTCTGCTCTCGCAGAAGTTCTGCTACCTGCTGGACACAGTCAGTCATTGAGTTCAAACTGTTAAAACCAGTTTGAACACATGCAAGAACTTCAGGTTTCTCATAATCAGAATCAATACCCATAAATCCTTTAATCTCTCCAGCTCAGGCCCGTTTGTAGAGGCCTTTTACATCTCTGCTTCCACAAATGTTTAGAGGCACACCTATGAATATTTCAAAGAACAGAAGTCCTGCAGATTCATGGATTTTGTGGGCATTCTCACGATCTTTGGCAAAGGGAGTTATGAAGCTGGTAATGCAGACCAGACCAGACCAGCGTCAGCAAACAGCCTGGCCACTTGGGCAATACAGTGTATATTTTCTTCTGTCTCCAGGAGAGAATTCGAGGTTTTTGTTCAGGCCATGATGGACATTTCCCCTACCTAGGGAGTAGCAAGGGATGGCATAGGAGATGAGATACTCTTCTAGAGCAAAATTTATTGTTTTTCCAGCACCAAAAAGACCTGTCATCCACACAGTACATCCTGGGAACCCACCCCTTGTTCCTACTACCTGCCCTATATTGTTCCTGCTCACGTGGTGGGCCTGGTAGACTACATTGGTGGATTTCTGCTGGTTCTCTGTCTTCTGCTTCTTGATCTCTGACATGCTGGCTGGCTGCTATGGTGACTGTGCATTGAGACTCAAAGCAGAGAGGGAAGGACGCATGGATGGCAGTGGCAGTGGCCGTGGCCACCAAATCCTATTGTTTACATCTTCCTTTCACTTTCATGTTTTTTACTGTTTGATTCATCAGTTACTGAGTGTGTTTTGTTAAATTTCCCACTATGTTTGTGGATTTGTCAAATTCTTCTTGTATTTTTGCTTTGTGTGTTTGAAAGCTAGGTATATAACAGTCCAAGACTCTTACATCTTAAAATGCAGAGTATTTTGTGGATTTAAATCATTAGTCAGTTGATTTCATCTACAGCTGGTCAAATCTACAATCACAAAAGAGATTGCCTTCATCAATGAGAGAAGTCTCATCCAATTAGTCGACGGTCTTAAAGGGAGAACTGATGATTTCAGCAGTCAGAAAAAAATTTCATATCTAATTCAGCCAGCCAATTTCTCCTGGGGAATTCATCAAAACCTTCATCGTGACCTGCTGTACTGAATTCGGACTTGCCAGTCCCCACAGTCAGGTGAGCCAATTCCTAGAATAAATCTCATAATGTGTGCACGTGTGTGTGTGTGTGTGTGTAGTCTGTTCTGTTTCTCTGGAGAAACATGACTAACACAGTATACATCCAAGATATTTAACAAACTCCTGGCTGAATAAACTCAAATTGACCCATGATACAGCATATTATAATCAAATTGTTGATTGCATAAAGATAAAGGGAGAATTTTGCAAGTCACAAGAGAGAAGCAATGTGTAACATACAAGGGAACCTCAATAAGATTAAGTGCCCATTTCTCATCAGACACCATGGAGGCAAGAAGGTAGTAGGATGACATATTTAAAGTAATAAAAACAAAATAAATTGCCACCCAAGAATTCTATATCTGGTGTTTTAGTTTGCTAATGCTGCCACAATGCAACATACCAGAAATGGGTTGGCTTTTATAAAGGAGGTTTATTAAGTTACAAGTTTACAGGTATAAGGCCATAAATATGTCCAAACTGAGGCATCCAGAGAAAGATACCTTGACTCAAGAAAGGCCGATGGCATCCAGAACACCTTTGGCATCTGCTGGTTCTTTGGCTTCTGGTTTCAAACAGATTCTCCCAGGGCATTTTCTTTCTGCATCTCCAAATGTCTCTGTTTGTGTTGGCTCTGAACTTTAAAAAAAAAAAAAGGTTCCCTCTTAAAGGACTCCAGTAAACTAATCAAGCTCCAACTTGAATGGACAGAGTCACATCTCCATCTAATCAAAACGTCACTCCCACAATTAGGCACATCACATCTCCATGAGACAATCTAATCAAAGGTTCCACCCTATGCAGTAGGTCTGTCCCCACAAGAATGTATCAGGATTGAAAGAAAATGGCTTTTTCAGGGTACATAACACTTTCAAACCAGCACATCTGACAAAATGGTCTTTCAAAAATGAGGGAGCACCCAGGTTCGATTCCTGGCACATGTACTCTCACCCCCCAAATATCAGTCTGAAGTCACTGGCATATTCTTCTTACAGCAAATTACTATGTGTGACAGATCACCATATCTTCAGGAATGCCCAGAAAAAAGCAACTAACTCAACAAAATGCTTATAGATGGTACTGCATGTAGACAAGCTAAGAGAGTTACTTTAGGAGGCCAAGAGCAAATATTCTAGGAATTGTTAAATAAACTTAGGGTATGTACTGGGAGAAAGGACAACTGACAATAGATCAAAGTCACATGAAAAAATGAAGATCTCTGGTGAGAGTAATGGAAGAGGTAAATATAAATGCCAGTACTATTATATTTTGGGGGGTTGTAACTCCATTTTTTAACTTCCTACAGGATCTAAAGGGCAAATCTATAAAATGTAATGATAAATCAGGCCAACACCAGGCAGTTCGGTCACACATACATGTTCCCAGTATGTGCATGAGGTTGACTCTCCTCCCTTTGGATCTGGGATCAGCAATCCATGCACTGGGAACATGGCTGGCTCCACAATTAACTGGTGAGGGGTGGGGGAGAGGTCAGCCAGGGCAACGTAAGATCCCACTACTTTTTTGTGTCCCATGGAGATTTTATTGAAAGAGTTTATTCTTTTTTTTTTTTTTTTTAGATTTAAAGGACATTTTAACAAGTAGTTATAGCTTTTCTGGGGACGGTACCTAGAGGTAATCAAAATGGTCCAGCGTTTGACTTACCATTGTAGTCTAACCCTATAATACTGCTCCCAATAAAACAAGGTTGTCCAGGACCCCGGCAATAGAATTGTTTACCTTTATCCCAAGAAGGTTGGGAAAGTACCAAAATCTGTATGTGGCATGTGCCCAGACCAACTTTGGGGTGCTGGTGCTATGAGACATAAAGTTCTTATGAGGTTATCTAAAACAGCAACCAAAAAACATGTCAACAGACCCTATGGTGGTTCCGTGTGTGCTAAATGTGTCCACGACAGAATCAAGCATGCTTTCCTGATTGAGAAGCAGAAAATTGTTGTGAAAGTGTTGAAGGCACAAGAGCAGATTTAGAAAGCTAAATTAAAAAAATGAAGCTTTTTTGAGTAATAAAAATAAAAATAAAAACAAAAACAAGTAGTTATAGAAAAAACTTCAAAGTATGGTATGAGCTGCAGTTCCACAATTCCAGGTGTTTCCTTCTAGCAGCTCTAATACACTAGAGAGTAAACAAAAATATCAATATAATAATTCAGCAGTCATACTCATTTATTAAATCCTATCTTCTCTGTTACAACTCCTATCTTTCATTTGATCATTCTCCCAATCTTTAGGGATATTTTGCTTATGCCCATTGTAACTTTTTCGTGTTGAGAAGGGGTGTCAACATTGTAGGGTAAGAGGATGGAACTGGGTGATGTTCTTGGAAAGATTAGCAGCTCCAGGTTTCAGGGCTTATCTGGCTAAGGAACCACCTGGAGGTTTTAGGTTTCTGAAAAATAAACTAAACAAAACTATTATAGAGTCTCAGACAGAGCCCTGGTATTCCTCAGGGTTTTCAGGAATACTGTTGGTTGGGGCTTGGCATACCATGGCAATTTGTAGTTTCTAGCTGAAGTGTGCATAAGAATAAACTCCAGAATAGCCTCTCCACTCTATTTGAAATCTCTTAGCTGGTGAAATCTTGTTTTGCTTTTCTTTTTTCCCCTTTGGTCAAGAAGGCATTGTCAATCCCACAGTGTCAGGGCCAGGCTCATCCCTGGGAGTCATGTCCCACATTGTCAGGGAGACTTACATCCCTGGATATCATGTCCCACATAGTGGGGAGGATAATGAATTTATTTACATAGTTGGTTTTAGAGACAGAGAGGACACATTTGAGCAACAAAAAAGGTTCACTGGAAGTGACTCTTAGGCACAGAAATAGGTAAGCTTAGCTTCTCCATTACAAATATGAATTTCATTAAAGCAAGCCTCAAGATCTAGGACTTGGCCTATTAACCTGGGAGTTCCTAATGCTTCAGATAGTGTCAAGAATTTCCCAGGTGGGAAACTTTAACTCGTTTGTTTTCTCCAGTCCTCAAGTGACTTTGCAAATTATTTTTTAGTGTCTGCCCAGTATACTCTGGAGTGCATCAGCGTATTACATTAAGCCATATAGAATTACAATATCTCATTCCCTGTTCTAGGCTTCATATGTTTAGGTTGTTTAAATGAACTGGCCAGACAGGTTCAATTTGATTGTGTGCTACAGAAAATTTAAATTTTGGACAAAATAAACATCTCTTCCTTTGGTCTCACACAGAAGATGAGGTTTTAGAATACAGATACTATCGTCCTTTACCCTGTATTCTGATTTGCCTTAGTGCCAAGCGGATCAGCTTCACTTGAATCTTTAACTGAAGTTTGATCTCTTTTTTGGCTTCTTTAACAATTGCTGTATGAAGTAATGCTGACTTTCAGAGCTGCAGAACTTTAACTCTGAGTCTTAATTATCACACAGGATCATATCATCTGTAAATAGGGAAAGTTTTTCAGACTAATTATGCAATTTATTATAGACTAGAAAATACAGACGCTATGAAAAAACATAGAAGAGGCATCTGACTCAGACTAGGGTAGTGAGGTAGGGGCTTGTCAGGGGAAACTTCTTGGAGGAATATAACTTCTAAGCCGGTCATTCTCAAAGTGTGGTACCTGGGTCAGCATCATCAGCAAATCCTGCGAGATTATTAAAGATGCAGATTCTCAGGTCCACACCAAACATCATATAGGGAAAGTTTTACTTCTTCCTTTCCAATTTGGATGCTTTCTATTTCTTTTTCTTACCTAATTGCTTTGGGAAGAACTTCCAATGTAATGATCACAGTGGTCACCCTATCTTGTTTCTGATCTTAGAGGGAAAGCTTTCAATCTTAGACCATTAAATAGGATCTTAGCTGTGGACATTTCATATATGCCTTTATCATGTTGAGGATGTTTCCTTCTATTCCTAGTGTTCTAAGTGCTTTTATCAAGAAAGAGTGCTGTATTTTGTCAAATGTCTTTTCTGCATTGATTCAGATGATCATGAGGCTTTTTTCTTCATTCTGTTACTGTGGTAGAAAATCATACATTAAATGATTTTCTAATGTTGAATCAACCTTGCATACCAGGGACAAATTCCACTTGATCATTGTTCTAGTTTGCTAGCTGGCAGAATGCAATATACCAGAAACGGAATGGCCTTTAAAAGGGGAATTTAATAAGTTGCTGGTTTATAGTTCTAAGGCCGAGAAAATGTCCCAATTAAAACAAGTCTATAGAAATGTCCAATCAAAGGCATCCAGGGAAAGATACCTTGGTTCAAGAAGGCCGATGAAGTTCAAGGTTTCTCTCTCAAGTGAGAAGGCGCATGGTGAACACAGTCAGGGTTTCTCTCTCAGCTGGAAGGGCACATGGCAAATATGGCTTCATCTGCTAACTTACTATCCTGGCTTCCTGTTTCATGAAGCTCCCCAGGAGGCGTTTTCCTTCTTCATCTCCAAAGGTCACTGGCTGGTGGACTCTCTGCTTCGTGGTGCTGCAACATTATCTGCTCTCTCTGAATCTCTTTCTCCAAAATGTTTCCTCTTTTATAGGACTCCAATAAACCAATCAAGACCCACCCAAATGGGAGGAGACATGTCATCCCTTAATCCAGTTTAACAACCACTCTTGACTAAATCACATCAACCAGGGAGATGATCTCATTACAGTTTCAAATATGCAGTATTGAATAGGGATTATTCTACCTTTATGAAATGGGATTTATATTAAAACATGGCTTTTCTTAGGGGGCATACTTCCTTTCAAACCAGCACAATCATAATGTATAATTATTTTAATATGCTATTGGATTCAGCTTGCTAGTATTTTCTTGAAGATTTTTGCATCGATATTCACAAGAGTTATTGGTGTGTAGTTTTCTTTTCTTGTGGTATCTTTATCCAGCTTTGGTATGAGGGTGATGTTGTCCTCATAGAATGAGTTCTCTCATCTTAATTTTTTGGGAAGAGTTTGAACAGAATCGGAGTTAATTCTCCCTGAAATGTTTGATAGTATTCCCCTGTTAGACCATTTGGTCCTGGGCTTTTCATTGTTGGGAGGCTTTTGGTTACTGACTCTCTTTTTACTAGTAATTGGTTTGTTGAATTCTTCTATTTCTTCTTGGGTCAATGTAGGTAGTTTGCATGATTCTAAGAATTTATCCATTTCATCTTGGTTATCTAATTTATTAGCATTCAGTTGTTTATATTATCCACTTACAGTCCTTTTAATTTCAGCAGTTGGTAGTAATGTCCCTCTTTTCATTTCTGATTTTCATTATTTATGGCCTCTCTTTTTCTCTTTTTCAGGCTAGCCAAAGGTTTGTCAATTTTGTTCATCTTTTTAAAGAAATAATTTTTGGTCTTGTTGATTATTTTTCTCTCTCTCTTCTATTTCTATTATCTCCACTCTAATCTTGCTTGCAAGTTATTCCTGCTTGCTTTGGGTTTAGTTTGCTCTTCTTTTTCTAGTTCTTCCAGTTTTAAGGTAAGATCTCTGATTTGAGATCATTCTTCTTTTTGGGGAGGGGGGGAGCATTGTCTAGGAATCAAACCCGGGTCTCCCACATGGAAGGTGAGCATTCTACCACTGAACCATCTGTGCACCCTTTCTTCTTTTTTAATATAAGCATTTAGAGCTATAAATTTCCCTCTCAGCACTACCTTCACTGCATTCCATAAGTTTTGGTATGTGGTATTTTCATTTAATTTGCCTCAAGATATTTCCTAATTTCACTTCTGATTTCCTCTTTAACCTTTAAACTGTTATTTAACAGTATCTTGTTTAATTTCCTCATATTTGTAAATTTACCCTTTCTCCCTCTGTCATTAATTTCTAGTTTCTTTCCATTGTGGTCAGAGAATATGCATGATATGATTTAATATTTTTTTTATTAATTGAAACTTGTTTTGTGACCTAACATATGGTCTATTCTGGAGAATGAGCCATGAGCATGTGTATTTTGTTTTCACTAGGATGCAGTGATATATGTTTGCTAGACCTAGCTAGTTTAGTGTATCATTCAAATCCTGTACTTCATTATTGATCTTTGGACTAGATGCTCTATCCATTATTGAGAGTGGTGTGCTAAAGTCACCTGATATTAATGTAGAACAGTCAGTTTCTCCCTTCAAATCTGTCAGCATTTGCTTCATCTATTTTGGGACTCTGCTGTTAGGTGCATGTATATTTATAATTATTACATCATAGTGTTGAATTGTTCCCTTTATTGGTATGTAATGACCATCTTTATCCTTGGTAATGGATTTCAATTTAAAGTCTATTTTGTCCAATATTAATATAACTAACCCATATCTTTTTTAGTTAATACTTGCATGGTATATTATCCCATCCTTTCACCACCAACCTACTGTACCTTTGACTTTAAGGTGAGCCTCTCTCACAGAGTATATAGGTGGGTCATACTTTTTAAAATCCATTCTGCCAATCTCTGCCTTTTGACTGGAGAGTTTAATCCATTTACATTTTTAATCTCTTAGTTAAGATTTATTTCAATGCCTGGAAGCATTCAGACTAATCAAAACGGTACAACTGTAATTTCTTAAAGTACATAAATATAAACTTTTCAAATAAATCTTCTGTAAATGTTGATACTATCAGATTTTCAAAAGCAATGGCTATTTAAAAAACACAAGGCAACAAAAAATATCAAAGAACTTTCAGTGAATGATAGTGTATATGTATGATGGAATATTGTGCTGCTACAAAAAGAAATGAAGTTGTGAGGCTTGCAACATTGTGAATGAATCTGTGGGACATTTGGTGAGGCAAAATAAGCAGAAATAAAAGAGCATATATTGTATGATCTCAATTAGGAAATACTTTTAAGAAAACTGGGGCCTAGATTGTAAGCTCTTACAGCAGTCACATTTAGTCTGGAGCGGTAATTGCTATTTCTGGATTTTGAGGGGCTATTTTATATATGTATAACTTGTATTTAGACATAAGAACAAAACCAATCAGGTTGGGATTAAGGTAATTCAGAATACAGAGATAAGGAAGACATTGTCTGTATTTTAGAACTTTACCTATTTTGTGAGACCAAAGGAAGAAAGCTTTATTTTGTGTAGAATCTAATTTTTCTGTAGCACATAATCTAACTCAACCTATCTGGATAGATCATTTAAACAACCCAAACACAGGGAGCCCAGGATAATAATGAGGACTTTTAATCCTGTATAGCTTAATGTAATGCCTGGCTATATCCCAGAGTATATTAAGCAGATAATCAAAAAATATTGGCAAAGTCCCTTGAGGGATGGGAGAAAAAATATGAAACTGTTAAACTTTACCACTGGGGAAACCTCTGATACTGTGTCAAACATCAGGGACACCCAAATCAATAGGCCAAGCTGTTGACTTTGAGGCTTGTTCTTGTGAAGCTTATTTATGCAGTGGAGAAGCTTAGCCTACCTATAGACATGCCTAAGAGTTACTTCTGGAGAACCTCTGTTGTTGCTCAGATATGGCCTCACTCCCTCCAAGCTCAACTCTGCAAGTGAAATCATTGTCCTCCCTGCTATGTGGGACATGACATCCAGGAGTGAAAGTCTCTCTGGTGGTGTGGGAGATGACTCCTAGGGATGAATCCAGACCTGGTAGCATGACATTAACAATTCTATCCTGACCAAAGTGGGAAAGGAAGTGTAACTAATAAAGTATTAGTGGCAGAGGGAGTTCAAATAGAGTCGAGAGGCTACTCTGGGGGTCACTCTTACACAAGTGTCAGTTAGACACTGCTACCTATCAGTTTGTCAAACCTCAACTAAAACCATTCCTGCCAACACTAAAGAACATCTAGGGCATTATATGAGATGAGATTCTACAAAGGCATCATGCACTAGGATTACTTTCCAGAAACCTCCAACCTCCAGGTGGGTCCCTGGATCAGATAAGTCCTGAAATGCTGAGAGGCCAACCTCTCCAGAGTATCAACTAGTTCCATCCCCCATCCCATATTATCACCAGCCCCTTCCAACATGAGAAAGTTAGAATGTGCATAGTCAAAATACCCCTAAAGAGTGGGAGAAAGAGCAAAGGTGGTGGTGGAGTTATACAGAGAAGGTAGGGTTTAACAAATGAGTATGATTGCTGAATCATTATATTGATATTTCTTTTAGTTTCCAGTGTCTTGGAGTAGCTAGTAGTAAAAACCTAAAAGTGTGAAATTGTAACCCATACCAAACTCTGAAATCAGTTCTACAATAATTGTTGTGGTGTGCTTTGAAATCTATTGCTTTTTAATATATATTTTATTTCTCATAAAAAAGTCGATTGTGATGCTAAATGTACAGGTAAAAAAAGTAGTTGACTAGCTCTACATGATAAAGTGAACTTCTAGTAAAAGAAATGCTATCAGGACAAACTAATGCATATCAGATGATGCAACACAGCTTCAACATACAAATAAAACAGAAAATAGCTATGCTGATGTTCTACTATCCAACCTGGGTAATGCCAAAGGGCTATGTGGCCAGCAAGATAGTGAGATAGTCATGTACTGCTGTTCACGTGATTTTTACACATGATTTTAACCCTCCTTAAGCAAAGGAGGTCATCTAACACAATTTATGTGATTTAAACCACTGTTGGTTTATTTAGTTTTCTTCATGCTGTTCTAATTTGCTAGCTGCCAGAATGCAATATACCAGAAACGGAATGGCTTTTAAAAAGGGGGATTTAACAAGTTGCTAGTTTACAGTTCTAGGGCCGAGAAAATGTCCCAATTAAAACAAGTCTATAGAAATGTCCAATCTAAGGCATCCAGGGAAAGATACCTTGGTTCAAGAAGGCCGATGAAGTTCAGGGTTTCTCTCTCGGCTGGAAGGGCACATGGTGAACACAGCATCATCTGCTAGCTTCTTCTCCTGGCTTCTGGTTTCATGAAGCTCCCTGGGAGGCATTTTCCTTCTTCATCTCCGAAGGTTGCTGGCTGGTGGACTCTCTGCTTTGTTGAAATGGGATTTTGATTAAAACATGGCTTTTTTAGGGGGCATACTTCCCTTCAAACCAGCACATCCCACCCTCTGGCTCCTAAAAAAGACATGTTTTTCCCATATACAAAATAGATTAATTTCATAACAATATCAGAAATCCTTAAACCATTTCAGTAGCAATACAAATGAAATACAAAGTTAGAAACAGTACAAACTGTTTTTTACACACATGCTTTAATAAATTAATGTATGTAGTAAATTAGTCACCCAAATGAAAAATGTTACAAGTGAATTGTGATAAAGTCTTCAGTTATCAAAGAATAAGTCCAAGTATTTTCTGCCTGAATGTAGTACTTTAAGCACTAAGCTTTTAGCTATTTCAAATGGAAATTGGTATCACTGAATGCAACACATATTCTACCTTCTTAAATACAATACACTGTTTATCTTGATTAAAATTCATTATTAAACATCACTTGTGCAATTTGATCACAATGATGCCCTCAGGGACTACCAAGGATCCTATTAAATTCTTAGCCTCTATGACCAAAAAATAAAATCAAAGAACTTTCATAAACTTATGAAGACATAATTAGCAGCAAACTAGTCAAACAAAGTAAACACAAATCTGTTTTGATGATTTGTATGTTTGTTTAACTATGCTTCATAAAATGATTGAGGCCTCTTTTCTTCAAGTATTTTATTTCTAATGTTAAATTGCATTTTCTAAATATTTTTATAAAGAAAGGAAAAATCTCACATACAGCTCCTTGCCACAAAGTTGTGCACCATAAAATAAAATACAACCAACTGAATTTATACATGTTTCCCAATAATACATGTGACTTTCAGATGTTTTATATATACTTTATTCTTATTCATTTATGGAGATTAAGGAAAACTAATTTATAATGAGTTGCTTTTATCCTTAAAATTACCTTCTATATACTGCATCTCCTTTGCAGCAAATCCAGTGCTAAAGTGAAAAATGTAATGTTTCAGAAGTCCAAAACAATCCATAACCTTAATTTCCCAAAAATCAATTTCAAGTTTCTGCCTACATAGACAAAAAGACTCAGATAGCCAACAATCACAGTTAGTAGGAAGGAAAACATATGAGATAATGATTGTTTAACTAGAACTTTATTATTTATGCTTTCCTCCCAAGCTGCAGGCCCTCTTTAGTCTGCATTGGACATACACAACCACAGAGTTTAGATTTTTTCAGGCACATAATTACATGAAAAATAAATAACTTTCAAACACTTTTATAGTTGAATTGGCTCTTAAATATTTTCAGGGGAGGGGAATCCCAGGAATTTTGTGTTCCTTAAGAAACTGGTATATAAAAATGAACTCCCATATGTTCTTGAAGAAACCTAAAAATTTTTTTTTTCTAAAAGTGCAATGCAAATATGCATGGCCATCACTGTTTATATAGTGAAAGGATGGGATGGTAAAAGTACATTCAATCTCCTGTAAGTATACAGTTGTAAGCTAATGTAAATGGATAAAGACAAAATGAAAAATTTGGCACTGGCAATTGTTTAAAGGAAAATTGAATCTAAGAAAAATAAACAAGAATATTTCCTCTTAAAAAGGAGAAAAGTCTTATCCAACAGAAAAATGAGAACTACAGATTTGAAAAGCACTTATTTTTCTTTGACTTAAAATACAATTAAAAAAAGGTGGAAGGAGGAAGTCATGACCATTTAGAATTGAGGCAGATCTCTGTAAAAATGGAACAGAGTACAGTGATTTCAACTCATGAAGGAAATGACTGAAATGAAATTTCACAAGTCTCTATGTCTATAATAAATTATATTAATGTAAAAAAATCAATGCACAATTATCAAAAATATAAAGTCTGGATTTTTTCTCTCAGGTTTATAATAAATTACCAAACCTCTGTTTAATGCATGTACTTCTACAAGCCTGCTCTGTTTAGCAGTACATGGTATACAAGTACCTACAAACATACTGGTATTTTAAGAGTCATATCTCAGTCAGAGGCAACATGGCAGCTTCGTGAGATTTGGAATTTAGTTCGCCCTCCAGAGCAGCTAGTAAATAGCCCAGAACAGTACAGAACAACTGCTGGGGCCACATCAGTGACTGGACACACAGTGTACTCCTGTCTGGACAAGCTGGACCAGCTGTGAGCCTACCCAGAACTGAGTCCCCCAAACCGCGGACGCTAGCACCCCTCCCCCATAGGCTGCTTCCCAGAGGATAACAGCAAGCAGCTGAGCTCAACCAAGCTCCAATTGTGGGGTTAATTAACAAATTCTGACTACTGAAAATAGGCCCCCAGCTCAGATAAATCTGGAATAAGAGATAAAGGTACTAGGAGTTTTTGCCCCAGCAGAGAAAAACAAAAACAAAAAAGAAACCCCAGAGGTTTTTTGAGTTGGACAGCATAAAATACTTGAAAAGGGCTGGTCCCTAAAAAAAGGGGGCACGTAGAGCCTAGAGATAAACAGAGCAATTACCAACTTAAACTCGTGATTGACAAAACCCAAGGAGCTGGGATCCTGCTTTTTTTTCTTTGTTTCTATTACTTAACAGCTCACTAGAGAGAACTGCAAGGCATCTCAGTCTCCAGCTCTGCCCCAGGCAAGAGTGGAATTAAGCTTGTCTGAGAAACAAAGTGACTGAGTAATCAGGAGAAAGGAGTTAAATCGCTAAAGGTTGTACCGTCCTCAAAAGAAAGGTGGGGCCCCGTTCAAGTGGTATCCCTCTATTGGTTATTGGTTTTTCTATTTCTGCAAAGTAAGTTTTTGAGATTTTAATTAGTACTGCACTGAATTTCTAAATCAATTTAGACAGAATTGACATCTTAACTGTATTTAGTTTTCCAGTCATGAACACAGTATGCCCTTCTATTTACTTAGGTCGTCTGAGACTTCTTTCAGCAATTTCTTGCACGCTCCACTCCTCCAGAACAATGTGGTGGCATCAATTTCAGGGTTTTTTTTTCTTTTTTTGTATCCAAGTGTTCAATTCTCAACTTATCTCTTTCCTCTTACATTTTACTATAAGCTACAAGGAGCAGCCAGACTGCATTTTCCACATTTAGTTTGGAAATTTCTTCTGCTAAATATCCAAATTCATACTCTCAAATTCTTCCTTCCATCCACAAAGAATGCCTTACTTCCAGTTTGCAATGACACATTTATCATTTCTGTTTAAAGCCTTATCAGAAGTACCTTTAGAGTCCACATTTCTACCAACAGTTTCTTCAAAGGATCCTCGGCCTTCTCTGTCAAGCTCCTCACAACTCTTCCAGAATCTTCCCCTTACCCATTTAAAAAGACTTCCAACATGTTTGCTATTTGCAAACTGCAGCAGCACCTTACTTCTCCAGTACTAAAATCTGTTTTTATTTGTTAAAGCTGCCAGAATGCAATATACCAGAAACAGAGCAGCTTTTAAAAATGGAATTAATAAAGTTGCAAGTTCACAGTTCTAAGGCTATAAAAATATCCAAACTCAGGCATCCAGATAAAGATATCTTGGTTCAAGAAAGGCTGATGGCTCCAGAGTACAACAACTCAACTTCAATAGCACGCATATATACTTTTCCTATACCCCTTTGTCTCCCCACGTTTTTCGTACTTGTTACCCCACATCTTTGTAGGTTGTATGTCAAAAAACCTAGATTTATCATTACATTGTATGCATTTTAATTTTAGGTGAAGCTCTAAAGACTATCATCTTTTGTCCTGTATTCTGATTTATCTTAGTCCCAACCAGATCACCTTTATTTTAATCTCTAATTGAAGCCTGATCTCTTTTTCGGTTACTTTAACTGTTATTGTGTATAGCAATGCTGACTTTCAGAGCTGCAGAACTCCATCTCTGAATATTAGTTGTCACATAGCTACTCAAAGTTCCAGGGAAATACCAACTGATACACATATAGCTCAGTATCTCAGAATCTAGAAATACACTTATATCTTTAGACTAAGTATGGCTGCTATAAGAGCTTACAATCTAGGCTCCAATTTTCTTATAAGTATTTTCTGAAAGAAACCATAGCATGTTTATTCTTTAGTTTCCAGCTTATTTTGCAAAACACATTGTCACCATGTTTCATTCAGTTCATTGTCTCATGACGTCATTCCTTTTTGTGACTGCACAGTATTCCATCATATATATATACCACAGTTTGCCTTTCAGCTTCTCAGTCATTGTACTCTCAGGGCTCTCCATTCATTGGGCATCGTGGATAATGTCTAAAATAAATAAACCGTGACTTATAGTATCCCCACTTGGTTGGAAAATCAACAGCACTCTCAATTTTAGACAATTTTCATTGGTCCAAACAGACAAAGAACCAATAAATATAGCCTCACCAAATATCAAATGAAACCCTCCCCTAATCTCTAGTCCCTTACCTCCAGTTAGTTACCCCTGGTATTTCTGTGGTACTGTTGATGTCTTCCTGTTAACTATAGCACACAGCATGCAATAGTAGTTTTTTCCCCATACCCCTCTATTATTGACTCTTTGTACAAGATAAAACCTTTGAAGGAGTTCATGTGAGAACTTTTTTGCAATTGTAGAGTTAATCGGTGGGATACATAGCTCTATACAATCCCTTTCAATCATATTCACTTTCAATGTGGCAATGTTACTTATAACCCCACTAATTAGTTACCATCCCTTCTATCCGTTCCCTTACATTTAAGTTCAACCTCATTGGGTAACCATTGCCTAGTCTCTAGTGTCTGTGTATTTCTAGGTCTCCTGTATTCTACAATGAAAACACTGAGTTTACCTTTACCAGAGTCATATTAGCGAGATCATACAGTATCTGAATTTTTGCTTCTGACTTATTCTATTCAACATTTTCCTCAGGTTTTGTCCATGTTGTCATATGCTTCAGGAACTCATGTCATCTTACTGCTGTATAATATTCTGTTGTATGTATATAACACATTTTGTTTATACACTCGTCTGTTGATGAGCATTTGGATTGTTTCCATCTTTTGGCGATTGTGAAAAGTGCCACGTGAGCATCAGTGTGCAAATATCTGTTTCTGTCACTGTTTTCAGCTCTTCTAGGTATATATCAAGAAGCAGTATTGCCAGGTCATAAGGCAACTCAATATTTAGTTTTCTGAGAGCTGCTAAACTGTCTTCCACAGTGGCTGTACCATTATACATTCCCACGAGCAGTGCATAAGTGTTCCAATTTCTCCACATCCTCTCCAACATTTGTAGTTTCCTGTTTGTTTAATATCAGCCATTCTTATACATGTGAGGTGATATCTCATTGTAGTCTTGATTTGCATTTCCCTTATATCTAATGAAGATGAGCATCTCTTCATGTGCTTTTTAGTTGATTGTATTTGCTCTTTGGAAAAGTATCTATTCATATGCTTTGCTCATTTTATAATCAGGTTGTTCTTTCTTTTTAAAATGTTTTTATTGTGAAATATAACATATATACAAAGAAATTAAAGAAAAAGCAATAGTTTTCAAAGTACACTTCAAGTAGTTACAGAACAGATTTCAGAGTTTGTTATGGGTTACCATTCCACTATTTCAGATTTTTCCTTGTAGACACTCCAAAACACTGGAGGCTAGAAGAAATATCAATATAGTGATTCAGCAGTCATACTCATTTGTTAAATCCTATTTTCTATTATAACTCCTCCTTCTCCTTGGATCCTTCTCCCAATCTATAGGGATCTTTAGGCAATGCCCGTTCTGACATTTTCATGTTTAAGAGGGGTGTTGACACTAAAGGATAGCAGGATGTAATTAGTTGATAATCTTAGAAAGGCTGGTCCCTCTGGTCTTCAGGATTTATCTGGCCTAGGAACCCTCTGGAAATTATAGGTTCCTAGAAAGCAAACTTAGTGCATGAAACTTATAGAGTCTCAGTTTGGGCCCTAGATGTTCTTAAGAGTTAACAGAAGTGATGTTGGTTGGGGTTTTGCTAATAATGGCAATTGACACTGTCTAACTGAAGCTTACATAAGAGTAGTTTCCAGAACAGCCTCTCAACATGATTTGACCTCTCTTAGCCTTATTTTATTACATGTCTTTTCTACCTTTTGGTCAAGGAAGTGTTGTCGATCCCTCAGTACCAGGGCCAGACTCATCCCTTGGAGACTTTCACCCCTGAATGTCATGTCCCATATGGGGGGAAGGTAATGATTTTCCTTCCAGAGTTGGGCTTAGAGAGAGAGAGAGAGAGAGAGAGAGAGGGGCCACATCTGAGCAACAAAAGAGGTTTCCTAGAAGCAACTCTTAGGCCTGGTTATAGGTAGTCTTAGCTTCTCCACTACAGAAATAAGTTTCATAAGGGCAAGACTCAAAACCAAAGGCATGGGGTGCAAGAGTAGCTCAGTGGTAGAATTCTCACCTGCCATGCAGGAGACCCAGGTTCAATTCCCAGCTCATACACTTCCCCAAAAGAAACAAACAAGCAAAACAAATGAAGGGAAAAACAAACAAACAACAAAAATTCAACAAATGGTGCTGCAATAACAGGCTACTTACATGGAAAAAGAATGAAATGTGACCCTGCCATACAACATACAAAAAATAAGTAAATAAAATCAAAGGCTTGGCCTATTTTCTTGGGCATTCTCAATGATTGAGAAGGTATCCGGGGTTTCCCAGATGAGGACATGTAATAGTTCCATTTTTTTCCTTTGAACCCTCAAGGGACTCTATCAATACTTTTACATTTTCAAACCACCATAGTCTGAGATGTATCCAGATATTACATTAAACTATACATAATTACAAGGATCATTCCTGTTCTGGACTACAGGAGTTTGGGTTGTTTAAATGAGATATCCAGACAAGTTGATTTAGAGTGTGTGTTACAGAAAATTTAGGTTCTAGACATAATAAACCTCTCTGCCTCATAGAGTAGGTGAAGGTCTAGAGTACATACACTATCATCTTTTACCCTGTATTCTGATTTACCTTAGTCCCAGTCAGATTGGCTTCATTTTATTGCTCATTGAGGCCTGATCTCTTTTTGTTGCTGTTGTTGTTATTTTAACTGTTATTGTATGTAGCTATGCTAAATGTCAGGGCTGCAGCACTCCATTTCTGGACTTTAGATGTCATGGAGTTACTCAAATTTCTAGGGAATTATCAGCTGATACACATATAGCTCCGTGTCTCAGAATCTAGAAGTACACTTACAACTTTTGACTAAGTGTGGCTGTTATAAGGACTTACAATCTAGGCTCCAATTTTCTTATAAGTATTTTCTCAAAGAGACCTCAGCATATTTGTTCTTTTGCCTCTCGCTTATTTTTTTTAAATTTTTTATTATTAAATAAAACATATTTACAAAGAAAAGAAAGAAGAAGCAATGATTTTCAAATTACACTTCAACAAGTAGTTACAGAACAGATTTCAGAATTTTTTTATGGGTTACCATTCCACTATTTCAGATTTTTCCTTCTAGCTGCTCCAAAACACTGGAGGCTAGAAGAAATATACTTTTTCTTTTTTGTGAAAAATAACATATATACAAAAAAGCAATAAATTTCAAAGCACATCACAACAAGTAGTTGTAGAACAGATTTCAGAGTTTGATATGGGTTACAATTCTACAATTTTAAGTTTTTACTTCTAACTCCTCTAAGATACTGGAGACTAAATGAAATAGCAATATAATGATTCAGGATTCATACTAGCTTGTTAAACACTACCTTTCTGTATAACTCCATCATCACCTTTGCTATTTTCCTCACACTTTAGTGGTAATTGGGCTACGGACATTTTAAATTTTTCATGTTGGAAGGGGCTGTCAAATATATGAGATGGGGGTTAGAACTAGTTGATGTTCTGGAGAAACTGGCCTCTCTGTGTTTCAGGCGTTATCTGGTCCAGGGACCCATCTGGAGGTTGTAGGTTTCTGGAAAGTTCCCCTAGTACATGGAATCTTTGTAGAATCTTATATAACACTCTAGGTATTCTGTAAGTTGGCAAGAATGGTTTTGGTTGGAGTTTGACAAGTTATGGTAGGTAGCAACGTCCAACTGAAGCTTGCAAAGGGGTGACCTCCAGAGTTTACAATCTAGGCCCCTGTTTTCTTATGAGTGTTTTCTAAATGAGACTATACAATAATTGCTCTTTTGTTTCACGTTGCTTCTGGCTTGTTTATCAGAACATATTGTCCCCAAGATTTATTCAGTTCATTGTGTGCCTCTCAGTGTCCTTCCTTTTTGTAGCTGCACCATATTACATCATCATTGTATCACAGTTCACCGTTCTGCTTCTCTGTCATTGTACCCTTTGGCTCCCCCCCCCCCATCTATTGGTCATCATAGATAATGTCCAAAATAAACAAACCATGCCTTACAGTATCCTCACTTAGTTGTACAATCATTTGGATACACAATTCTCAATTTTAGACCATTTTCATTGGTCCACAGAGACAAAGAACCAACAAACACAGCCTCACCAAATATCAAATAAAACCTACCCATTATCACTTTCCCCACCCTCCCCAATTAGTTGTCCCTGGTAGTGCTGTGGTACTTTTGATGTCTTCCTGTTAACTATTGGCCATAATATGCAATTTTAGTTTTCTATTTATACCCCCTCTACTATTTACTCTTTGTCCAATATCAAACCTTTGAAATAGTTCATGCTATATCTTTTTTATAATTGTAAATTTAATCAGTGGAATACATGGCACTATACATCTCCTTTCAATCATATTCACCTTCAGTATGGCAATGTTACTTGTAACCCCACTAATTAGTTACCACCATTCCTATCTGTTCCCTTCCATTTAAGTTCAACCTCATTGGGTAGATTTTCCCCAGTCTCAGCTTTTGTGTTCCCTTATTTTCCCTTATTTTCTACTGTGTAACCTCTGGGATTACCTTTTCCAGAGTCAGAAATAGTGAAATCATACAGTATCTGTCCTTTTGCATCTGACTTATTCTACTCAGCATTATGTCCTCAAGGTTCATCCATGTTGTCATATGCTTTGGGACCTCATTTCGTCTTACTGCTGCATAATATTCCATTGTATGTGTATACCACATTTTGTTTATTCACTTATATGTTGACAGGCACTTGGATTGTTTCCATCTTTTGACAACTGGGAAAAGTGCTGCTATGAACATCAGTGTGCAAACGTCTGTTGGTGTCACTGCCTTCAGCTTCTCTGCTACATACATAAGCTTCATAAGAGCAAGCCTCAAGATCAAGGGCTTGGCCTATTGATTTTGGGTGTCCCTAATGTTGAAAAAGTATAAGATTTTCCCCCAGGGGTAAAGTTTAATAGTTCCTGATTTTTTCTCTTATCCCCAAGGGACTTTGCCTATATATATATATTTTTACTTGCCAATACTTTTGATTATCTGCTTAATATACCCTGGGATGTAGGATCATGTTTTTTAATTCATTCTGCCAATTTACATCTTTTAATTGGTGAGTTTTGTCTATTAATGTTCAAAGTTTTTATTGTAAAAGCAGTTCTTGAATCTACCTTCTAATCCTTTAGTTTTTATTTTTCAGATTTGATTATTCTTGTCCCTCTTTCTCTTTTTATCCTTTGAATTACTGTTGCTGGTGCTCTTCAATTTTGTGCCCTCCTCGAGACCTCCCTCTCCTGTCATCTTCTTTTCAAACCAACTGAACTCTCTTTAGTATATCTTTTTTTTAACTTTTTTTATTGTATAATATAACATATATACAAAGCAAAGAAATAAAAAAGCAATAGTTTTCAAAGCACCCTTCAACAAGTAGTTACAGGACAGATCCCAGAGTTTGTCATGGGCTACCATACGATCCTCTCACATTTTTCCTTCTAGCTGCTCCAGAATATAGGAGGCAAGAGGGCTTAAATATTTTTTATCATCGCAATCAACTTTTTTCCTTCTCTTTTTGTGAAAAATAACATATGTACAAAAAAAACCCTATAAATTTCAAAGAACAGCACCACAGTTAGTTGTAGAACATATTTCAGAGTTTGACATGGGTTATAAATTTCACAATTTTAGGTTTTTACTTCTAGCTGCTCTAAAATACTGGAGACAAAAAGAGATATCAATTTAATGATTCAGCATTCATATTCATTTGTCAAATCCTCTCTTCCCCGCATAACTCCACCATCACCTTTGATTTTTCCATCCCTCTCTTTAGTGGTGTTTGGGATATGGCAATTCAAAATTTCTCATATTGGAAGGGTCTGTCACTAATATGGGGAAGGGAGATGGAATTATCTGATGTTCTGGAGAGGCTGGACTAGATTTCAGGACTTATGTGGACCAGGGACCCATATGGAGGTTTTTAGGTTTCTGGAAAGTTACTCTTGTGCCTGGAGCCCTTGTGGAATCATATATTGCCCTAGATGTTCTTTAGGATTGGCTGGAATGGTTCTGGTTGGGGGTTGGTAGATTATTATAGGTAGCAAGTTCTACCTGAAGCTTGTGTAAGAGCAACCTCCAGAGTAACCTCTCAATTCTATTTGAACTCTCTCTGCCACTGATACTTTGTTAATTACACTTCTTTTCCCTTTTTGGTCAGGATGGAATTGTTGATCCCATGGTGCCAGGTCTGGATTCATCCCTGGGAGTCATCTCCCATATTGCCAGGGAGACTTTCACCCCTGGATGTCATGTCCCATGTATGGGGGAGGGCAATGATTTCACTTGCAGAGTTGGGTTTACAGAGACTGAGGTCACATCTGAGTAACAAAATAGGTCCTCCAGAAGTAACACTTAGGCATGCCTACAGGTAGTCTAAGCTTCATCACTACTTATATAGGCTTCACAAGAGTAAGCCTCATGATCAAGGGCATGGCCTATTGATTTGGGTGTTGTCATGGTCAGGTTCACGTGTCAGCTTGGCCAGGGTGGTGGTACCCGTTTGTCTGATTGGGCAAGTGCTGGCCTATCTGTTTCTATGAGGACATTTCATAGAATTAAATCATGATCACATCAGCTGCATCCATAGCTGATTCTATTTATAATCAGCCAAAGGAAGCATCTTCTGGAATGAGTGATGTTTAATCTAACAATGGAAGGTTTTTAAGGAGGATTCAGAAGAGACAGTTTCTCTCTTCCTGCTTCAGCTGGCAAGCCTCTCCCGTGGAGTTTGTCCAGACCCTCCATCGGAGTCGTCAGCTTCACAGACTGCCCTACAGATTTTGGGCTCTACATTCCCATGGTTACATGAGACACTTTTATAAATTTTATATTTACAGATATTTCCTGTTGATTCGGTTTCTCTAGAGAACCCTAACTAATACAACTTGGTACTAGGATTGGTTCTTAAGAAACAGAATCTTAAAAATGGGTTTTTATGATTGGTTTTCTACTCTGACTGAACTCAAAGGCATTAAGGACTGATTCCTGTAAGCAGAATGATACTGCTAATATATGGGGTGAATTGGCAAAAGAGATTGTCAAAATATCACCATTGGATTCTTCTAATGATTCGCTTGTAGGAAGCCAAACTCTGGGGGATAATGTTTTTGACACCTTTATGGAGTTTTGTGGAAATAGGAGGTATAGAGATGTTGGCTGGTTGTTGTTATATACACTGTATACATTAATGAGTGAAAGGGAAAGGCTTAAGTCTTCAAATGAGAAGCTTACATGCCATCTGCCGATATGCTTCTATGAGTGTCCTGAAAGAAAATCTTATTTCCTGTAGCTGTAGACTTGAGATCTCTGAAAATCAGACTCAGAATCTTATTGTTAGAGTAGCAACTTCACAACACAAATTGAAATTTCAAACTTGCATGGTGTCTGCCATTAAAGTGAGGGCATTGATTGGAAAGGAGTGGGACCCTGAAAAATGGGATGGTGACATATGGATTGATAATGGTGTCGGGGGTGAGGTTGAAACCGTAGGTCATGCTGAGTCTTCTCTAGATAACCCTGTAATAGTCTGCCCTGAGGACATAGCCGCCACACCTCCAGCCTGCCCTGAGGAGTTGGCCATCCAACCTCTACTTGAAGGGATTAGCCCTAGAGTGATTAATCTTGTTTCACCAGATGAAACTGCAAATGGATGCCCTGAAGCAAATGGCTTAGAAGGTATTTCTAATTCTTTTCATGACCCACCCCCATCACTCCTCATTTCTTCCAGACCTATAACTAGACTAAAGTCCCAACAGGCCCCTAAAGGTGAGGTACAAAGTATCACCCATGAGGAGGTAGGTTTTACTTCAAAAACTGTGAGTTTTCCAATTTATATAGACAGAAATCAGGGAAATATGTGTGGCAATGGATGTTAAGGTTGTGGAATAATGGTGGGAGGAACATAAAGATGCATGAGGTTAAATTTTTTCAGCCTTTTTTTTCCAGCCCATATTATTGATATGGGCCCACTAAGCAGTGATTCTACATTCAACATTACAGTTTGAGGTGTTAGAAAACATATTAACAGTTTGTTTGGATGGTTGGCTGAAACATGAATCAAAAGTTGGCCGACATTACCTGACGTTGAAATGCCAGAACTGCCCTGGTTTAAGGTAGATGAGGGGATCTAGAGGCTTAGAGAGATTGGAATGCTAGAGTGGATTTATCACGCAAAGCCTGCTCTCACACCCCAGGAATGTCTGGAGGATGCACCTTTTACCAGAACAGTGAGAAATAAATTTGTGAGACTAGCACCATCATCCCTGAAGAGCTCTGTAGTTGCACTTCTCTGTAGGTCAGATATTACTGTGAGAACTACTGTCACTGAGCTGGAATCCTTAAACACAATGGGGATGACTGGATCTCTAGTTTGCAGAAGCCAGGTGGCAGCACTTAATCGCCAAAGACAAGATGGACATGGCTAGCATAATAGACAGCAGACTCAAAGCAGGAGTCAAAATGATCTGACTCACAGACACTTGTGGCATTGGCTAGTAAATCATGAGGTACCTAGAAGTACAATAGATGGGCAGGCTACTAAATTCTTGTTTGAGCTGTAAACAAAAGAGTTCTAGGTCAAGTGAACAGAAGTCTAACTTGAATTACAAAAACAAAGAGTCACAGCCCCTTAATCAATTTCCAGACTTGAGATAGTTTACAGATCCAGAGCCCCTTGAATGAGGGGGAGGTTAGGTCCTTTTGGGGGAGGACCCTGTTACACTGCCACAAATTTATACTGTTAGTCTTCCTCCAAGTCTCCCCCAAGGAGACCGACGGCCTTTTACCAGGGTAACTGTGCATTGGGGAAAAGGAAATGATTGGATATTTGGGGGATTATTAGGCACTGGTTCAAAAGTGACATTAATTCCAGGGGACCCAAAATGTCATTCTGGTCCACCAGTCAGAGTGGGGGCTTATGGAGGTCAGGTGATTGATGGAGTTTTAGCTCAGGTCTGTCTCACAGTGGGTCCAGTGGGCCCCCAGACTCATTCTGTAGTTATTTCTCCAGTTCCAGAATGCATACTTGGAATAGACATACTGAGAAACTGGCGGAATTCCCGCATCGGCACTCTAACTTGTGCAGTGAGGGCTATTATTGTGGGAAAGGCCAAGTGGAAGCCAGTAGAACCACCCCTACCTAGCAAAATAGTAAATCAGAAGCAATACCAGATTCCTGGAGGGACTGCAGAGATTATCGTCACTCTTAAGGACCTGAAGGATGCAGGGGTGGTGATTCCCACCACATCCCCATTCAACTCTTCTATTTGGCCTGTGCAGAAAGCAGATAGGTCTTGGAGGATGACAGTGGATTAGTGTAAGCTCAACCAGGTGGTAACTCCAATTGCAGCTGCTGTTCTGGATGTGGTATCATTGCTTGAGCAAATTGATACATTCCCTGTTATCTGGTATGCAGCAATTGATCTGGCAAACACTTTTTTCTCAATAGCTGTTAGTAAAGACCACCAGAAACAGTTTACTTTCAGCTGGCAAGGTCAGCAATGTACTTTCACTGTCCTATCTCAGGGGTATATCAATTCTCCAGCCCTATGTCATAATCGTTTCTCCCTCCCACAAGACATCACACTGGTCCATTATATTGAGGATATTATGTTGATTGGACCTAGTGAGCAAGAAGTAGGAACTCTAGACTTACTGGTAAGGCATTTGTGTGTCAGAGGATGGGAGATAAATCCAACAAAAATACAGGGGCCTTCCACCTCAGTGAAATTTCTACGTGTCCAGTGGCATGGGGCATGTCAAGATATCCCTTCTAAGGCGAAGGATAAGTTGCTGCATCTGGCCCCTCCTATGACCAAAAAAGAGGCATAATGCCTAGTTGGTCTCTTTGGATTTTGGTGACAACATATTCCTCATTTGGGTGTGCTACTCTGGCCCATTCATCGAGTGACCAGAAAAGCTGCTAATTTTGAGTGGGGACCTGAACAAGAAGAGGCTCTGTGACAGGTCCAGGCTGCTGTACAAGCTGCTCTGTCACTTGAACCATATGATCCAGCAGATCCAATGGTGCTGTAAGTGTCAGTGGCAAATAGAGATGCTGTCTGGAGCCTTTGGCAGGCCCCTATAGGAGAATCACAATGCAGACCCTTAGGATTTTGGATCAAAGCCTTACTATCTGCTGCAGATAACTACTCTCCTTTTGAGAAACAGCTTTTGGCCTGCTACTGGGCCTTAGCAGAGACTACACAGTTAACCATTAACCACCAAGTTACAATGAGACCTGAGTTGCCTAACAAGAGCTGGGTGTTGTCTGACCCACTAAACCATAAAGTAGCAGCACTCTATTGTAAAATGGAAATGGTATATACAAGACAGGGCCAGAGCAGGTCCTGAAGGCCCAAGGAAGTTACATGAGGAAGTGGCCCAAATTCCAATGGTCTCCACTCCTGCCACATTACCTTCTCTTTCTCAGACCAGAACTATGGCCTCTTGGGAAGTTCTTTACAGTAAATTGACTGAGGAAGAGAAAACTTGGGCCTGGTTTATAGATAGTTCAGCATGATATGCAGGTACCACCCGAAAGTGGACAGCTACAGCACCACAACCCCCTTTCTGGGGTGTCCTTGAAGGACAATCATGAGGGGAAATCCTCCCAGTGGGTAGAACTTTGAGCAGTGCACCTGGTTGTTCATTTTGCTTGGAAAGAGAACTGGCCAGAGGTTCATTCGTATACTGACTCATGGGCTGCTGGTAATGGTTTGGCTGGATGGTCAGGGACTTGGATAGACCATGATTGGAAAATTGTTGACAAAGAGGTCTGGGTAAGAGGTATGTGGACAGACATTTCTGAGTGGGCTAAAAATATGAAGATAATTGTGTCCCATGTGAATGCGCACCAGAGGGTGACAACATCAGAAGAAGGTTTTAATAATCAAGTCGGTAAGATGATCCGTTCTGTGGATACCAGTCAGCCTCTTTCCCTAGCAACTCCTGTCATTGTCCAAAGGGCTCATGAACAAAGTGGTCATGGTGGTAGGGATGGAGGTTATGCATGGCCTCAGCAAAATGGACTTCCACTCACCAAGGCTGAGTTGGCTACAGCTACCTACTACTGAGTGCCCAATCTGCCAGCAGCAGAGACCCACACTCAGCCCCCGATATGGCACCATTCCCTGAGGTGACCAGTCAGCTACATGGTGGCAGGTTGATTACATTGGACCACTCCATTCATGGAAGGGGCAGCGATTTTTTCTAACTGGAATAGATGCATACTCTGGATATGGGTTTGCTTTCCCTGCCAAAACTACCATCCATGGATTTACAGAATCCCTTAGCCATCAAAATGGTATTCCACACAGCATCACTTCTGATCAAGGAACACACTTCATGGCAAATGAAGTGTAGGAATGGGCACATGCTCATGGAATTCTCTGGTCTTATCATGTTCCCCATCATCCAGAAGCAGCTAGATTGATAGAACAGTGGAATGGCCTTTAGAAAACTCAATTATGGTGCCAACTAGGTGGCAATACCTTGAAGGGCTGGGGTAATGTTCTCCAGGAAGCTGTATATATCTCTGAATCAGCTTCCGTTGTATGGTGCTGTTTCTCCCGTAGCCAGGATACATGGGTCCAGGAACCAAGGGGTGGAAATGGGAGTGGCACCACTCACTATTACCTCTAGTGATCCACTAGGAAAATTTTTGCTTCCTGTCCCTGCCACCTTGAGCTCTGTTGGTCTACAGATTTTAATTCCAAAAGGGGGAGTGCTCCCACCAGGAGAAACAACAATGTTTCCAATGAACTGGAATCTAAGACTGCCACCTTGTCACTTTGGAGTACTCACGCCCCTGGATCAACAAGCCAAGAAAGGGATTACACTACTGGTTGGGATGATTGACCATGACTATCAGGGGGAAATAGGACTGCAACTACACAATGGAGGTAAAAGAAGAGTTTTCTTGGAATATAGGAGATCCCCTAGGACGTCTTTTAGTACTTCTATGCCCTGTGATTAAAATCAATAGAAAACTGCAACAACCCAATCCAGGCAGGACAACCAATGGCTCTGAAACTTCAGGAATGAAGGTTTGGGTCACCCCACCAGGCAAAGAACCATGGCCAGCTGAAGTGCTTGCTGAGGGTAAAGGGAACATGGAATGGGTAGTGGGAGAAGGTAGTGATAAATATGAACTTCGACCACGTGTTCAGTTACAGAAACGAGGACTGTAATGCTGTTTTGTTCATGTTATGCTATTTAAGTTGTAAGATACCAAGTTTAAGAATGAATATTACCCAAGGAACTTGCACCTTATACTGGGGAGATTTATACTGGGGAGATTTAACGTTTTCCGATTGTATGCAGGACAGTTAAGTACTGTTAGGCGAGGAAAAAAAAGTCTTTTATTGTTTTCTATTTAGAAATTAAGTATGGTTTAAGGTGATGTGAATAGCTGCCAATTTGACAAGGAGTGGACTGTCATGGTCAGGTTCATGTGTCAACTTGGGCAGGTGTTTGTGCCCATTTGTCTGGTTGGGCAAGTGCTGGCCTGTCTGTTGCTATGAGGACACTTCATTTCATAGAATAATACACCTAATACAGGTGTCCCTAAAGTTTGACACAGTATCAGGGGATTCTCTGATGGTAAGGTTAATACATCCATATTTCTTTCCCATTCCTCAGGTGACTTTGCCAATACTTTTTGATGATCTCCTTAATATATTCTAAGATGTCTCCAGGCATTGTAATAATCTATACAGACTTAAAGGGCCTCTTCCTTATTGTGTGCTCCCTGTGTTTCAATTGTTCAAGTAAGCTATACACACAGGTTGAATTAGATTATGCACTACAGAAAATTTCAGTTCCAGACCAAATAAAACTCTTCCATTGGTCTCAAAGAGTATGTGTGGTTCTAAAATATAGACACTGTCTTCAGTACCCCTATGTTCTGAATTACTTTAACCTCAATCTGTTTGGTTTCGTTCTTATCTCTAAATATCAGGTTATATATATAAAACATCTCTCAAAATCCAGAAATAATAGTCACCACTCTGGACTTAATGTGTCTGCTCTAAAAGCTAAAAATCTAGGCCCATGTTTTCCTACAAGCATTTTCTAAACGTGACCATACCATTGTGTTTTTTTTGTTTCTGGTTTATTTTGTCTCACCAAATGTCCCACATGTTCATTCACATCGTTGCATGCCTCATGACTTTATTCCTTTTTATAGCAGCACATCCTTTGTTCATAAGTACACACAATTGTCAGCCAATCTACTTCTCTGTCAGTGCATCTTCCAGCCACCTGTATTCATCAGGCATCATGTAGAAGGCCCAAAGTCCACAGTTCATCAACATTTTCAACTTTAGATAATTTCATTATTCTCAAGAGACAGAAAACCAATAAACACACCCTCACCAAATAGGAAATCTAAACCTCCTCTTAACTCTTGTCCCTCCCCCCATTATTTACCTCTGCTGTTGCTGTGGTAGTGCTGATGGTTTCTTTTTGAACATAGCTTATAGCATGCAATAGCAGTTTTCCCCCTGTACCCTGGACTTAAACACTCTTTGTACAAGAATCATATCTTTGAAGTAATTCTTGTGAGAACCAATTCATATTTCTAGTGTTAATCAGTGGGACATGTAGGACTATAAAACCCCTTTCAATCTTGTTCATCTTCAATATGGTAATATTACTTACAGACCCACTAGACAACCACCTTCACTCTTATTATTCTCGTATATTGGAATTCAACCTCATTAGCTAATGGTTCACTCATCTCTAGTTTCTATGTATCTTTAAGTCCCCTATATTCTGTATTATAAGCCTCTGATTATACCTTTATGCTGGTCATAAAAGTGGACCCATACAGTATCTATCCTTTTGTGTCTGGCTAACTTTACACAGCGTTATGTCCTCAAGGCTCATCCATCTCGTTACATGCTTCAGGACGTCATTTTGTCTTACTGCTGCATAATATTCCATCGTATGTATATACCACATTTGGTTGATCCACCCGTCTGTTGATGGGCATTTGGTTTGTTTCCATCTTTTGGCAATTGTGAATAATGCTGCTGTGAACATTGGTGTGCAAATGTCTGTGTCGGTTGCTTTCAGCTCTTCTGGGTATATGCCAAGTAGTGCTTTGCTGGGTCATAGGGCAACTCGATATTTAATTTCCTAAGGATTGACCAAACAGTCTTCCACAGTGGCTGTACCATTATACATTCTCACCAACAGAGCGTAAGTGTCCCAGTTTCTCCACATTCTCTCCAACATTTATAGTTTCCTGTTTGTTTAAAGACAGCCATTCTTATAGGTGTGAGGTGATATCTCATTACAGTCTTGATCTGCATTTTCCTAATAGCTAATGAAAATGAGCATCTCTTCATGTGTTTTTGAGCCATCTGTATTTGTTCTTCAGAAAAATGCCTATTCATAGCTTTAGCCCATTTTATAATTGGGTTGTTTGTTCTTTTTTTGTTGAGTTGTATGATTTCTTTGTATATATGGGAAATCAAACCTTTGTGTGATATGTGATTTCCAAATATTTTCTCCCATTGAGTTGGCTGCCTCTTCACCTTTTTGACAAAGTCTTTTGAGGTGTAGAAGGATTTGATTTTGAGGCGTTCCCATTTATCTATTTTTTCTTTTGTTGCTTGTGCTTTGGGTGTAAAGTTTAGGAAGCTACCTCCTATTACTAGGTCTTGAAGATGTTTCCCTACATTATCTTCTAGAAGCTTTATGGTGCTAGTTCTTATATTTAGGTGTTTGATCCACCTTGAGTTAATTTTTGTGTAGGTTGTAAGATAGGGTTATCTTTCATTCTCTTGGCTATTGATATCCAGTTCTTCCATGCCCAATTATTGAAAAGACTATTTTGTCACAGTTCAGAGGATATGAGAGCCTTGTCAAAAATCAGTTGACCATAGATTTGCTGGTCTATTTCTGCACTCTTGATTTGATTCCATTAGTCAATGCTTCTGTCTTTGTGCCAGTACCATGCAGTTTTGACCACTGTGGCTTTATAATAGGTTTTAAAGCCAGGGAGTGTTAATCCTCCCACATCTTCCTACTTTTTAAGGATGCTTTTAGCTATTCAGGGTCTCTTTCCCTTCCCATGAATTTGGTAATTAGCTTTTCCAAATCTTCAAAGTAGGTTGTTGGAATTTTGATTGGTACTGTGTTGAATCTGTAGATCAATTTGGGGAGAATTGACATGTTAACTATATTTAGCCTTCCTATCCATGAGCAGGGAATGTCTTTCCACATATTTAGGTCTCCTTTGATTTCTTTTAGCAATGTTATGTTATTTTCTGTCTACAAGTCCTTTACATCCCTAGTTAAGTTCATTCCTAAGTATTTGATTCTTTTAGTTGCTATTTTGAATGGAATTTTTTCCTTAACTGACTCTTTAGCTAGGTCATTGTTCGTGTATAGAAATGTTACTGATTTTTGCACATTAATTCTATATTCTGCCACCTTGCTGAATTTATTCATTAGCTCAAGTAACTTTGCTGTAAATTTCTCAGGATCTTCCAAGTATAGTATCATATCATCTGCAAATAATGAGAGTTTTACTTCTTCCTTTCCAATTTAGATGCCTTTTATTTCTTTGTTCTGCCTGATTGCTCTAGCTAGAACTTCTAGCACAATGTTGAATAATAGTGGTGACAGTGGGCATCCTTGCCTTGTACCTGATCTCAGGAGGAAAGCTTTCAGTCTCTCTCCATTGGGTATGATGCTGGTATTAGTTTTTCATATGTTCCCTTTATCATATTGAGGTAGTTACCTTTGATTCCTATCTTTTGGAGTGTTTTTGTCAGAAAAAGATGCTGAATTTTGCTGAATGCTTTTTCAGCATCATTCGAGATGATCATGTGATTTTTCCTTTTGATTTGTTAATGTGCTGTATTACATTAATTGATTTTCTTGTGTTGAACCATCTTTGCACTCCTGGTATAAACCCCACTTGGTCATGGTGTATAATTCTTTTAATGTGCTATATCAATTTGCTAATATTTTAGTGAGAATTTTTGCATGTATGTTCATTAGGGAGATTGACCTGTAGTTTTCCTTTCTTATAGCATCTTACCTGGTTTGGGTATTAAAATGATGTTAGCTTCATAAAATGAGTTAGGTAGAGCTCCTTTTTCCTCAATTTTTTGGAAAAGTTTGAGCAGGAATGGTGTTACTTCTTTATGGAATGTTTGATAAAATTCCTCTGTGAAGCCATCTGGCCCTGGGCTTTTCTGTGTAGGAAGATTTTTGATGACTGATTGAATCTCTTTACTTGTGATTTGTTTGTTGAGACCATTAGTATATCTTGAGGTCAGATCTATTGTTGTCTATTTTTCTCAATTTTTGTTTTTCTTTGAAGATTTTAATCTCTTCCTCAAACTTAAAGGACAACTTGGCTGGATAAAGAGTTCTCGGCTAGAAGCCTATCGTATTCAGCATCTTAAATATATCATATCACTGCCTTCTCATCTTCATAGTGCCTGTTGTGCACTACAAACTCAATCTTCTGTGGCTTCCCTTGTATGTGGTAGATCGCTTTTTTAATGCAGCTTTCAGGACTTTCTGCTTCTCTTCAACATTTGATAGTCTGATTAGTATGTGTTTTGGAGTAAGGCCTATTTGGATTTTTTCAATTTGGGGTTTGTTGAGCCTCTTTGATTTGCACATTTATGTCTTTTATAAGGGTTGAAAAGTTTTCTCTGTTTTTCTCTTCAACTGACCTTCCCAGCCCTTTGTTCTTCTCCTCTCCTTCTGGAAACCAATGATTCTTATATTTTGTTGTTCATCAGTTCCCTGAGATCCATTTCCATTTTTTCTATCTTTCTTGCCATTTGTTCTCTTGTACACTCGAGTTCAATTTTCCTGTCTTCTTGTTCAATTATTCTTTGCTCCACCTCTTCAAATCTGCTGTTGTGTGTCTCTAGTATATTTTTAATTTGTTCTACAATATGTTTCAACTCTGTGAGAGCTGCTATTTTTCTATTTAATCTTTTAGTATCTTCTTGATATCCTTTATTTCTTTTTTATTCATCAACTTTAATATTTATTGACTCTCATCTTCTCATTTTATTTCCAATTCAGCTAGTTGCTACATATATAACATAAAATGATATACTTAAACTTCCATTTTTTAATTATGAATTTTAGACAGTGTTAAAATGTCCACATACTACTGTTTTTACCCTCCATGTTCTGTAATTCTCTTCTCCTTTCAATTTCTATCAGATCTATTATTATTTTTTTAACTTTTTTTATTCTATAGTATAACATATATACAAAGGAAAGAAATAAAAATGCAATAATTTTCAAAGTACTCTTCAAAAAGTGGTTACAGGGTAGATCCCAGCGTTTGTCACAGGCTACCATACAATCCTCTCATATTTTTCCTTCTAGCTGTTTCACAATATAGGAGGCTAGAGGGCTTAAATACTTTTTTATCATCACAATCGACTTTTTTTCCCCTTCTTTTTTTGTGAACACTAACGTATATACAAAAAAGCTATAAATTTCAAAGCACAGCACCACAATTAATCGTAGAACATATTTCAGACTTTGACATGGTTTACAAGTTCACAATTTTAGGTTTTTTACTTCTATCTGTTCTAAAATACTGGAGACTAAAAGAGATATCCATTTAATGATTCAGCATTCATATTCATTTAAGTCCTGTCTTCTATGTATAATTCCACCATCAGCTTTGGATATCCTTTATTTCTTTATAAATATATTTGAGTAGTTGTTGCATATTCTGTATTCCCTCCCATGTTTTGATTTCATCATTTTGCTGGGCTTTTTCTGCATGGATATTCTCATGCTTTCTGATTTTTCTGTTGTATCCAGGGCATTTGCTTATCTTAATGAAGTTATTATTTTTAAAGTTTTTTTATTGTATAATAGAACATATATACATACAGAGAAAGAAAAAAGCAATAATTTTCAGAGCATTCTTCAACAAGTAGTGACAGGACAGATCCCAGAGTTTGTCATGGGCTACCATACCATCCTCTTAGATTTTTCCTTCTAGCTGCTCCAGAATATAGGAGGCTGGAAAGCATAAATATTTTTTTATCATCACAATCGACATTTTTTGTGAGAAATTGCATATATACACAAAAGCAATAAATTTCAAAGCACACCGCAACAGTTAGTTGTAGAACAGATTTCAGAGTTTGATATGGATTACATTTCCATGATGTTAGGTTTTTATTTCTAGCTGCTCTAAGATACTGGAGACTAAAAGAAATATCCATTTAATGATTACACAATCATATTCATTTGTTAAACCCTACCTTCTCTGTATAACTCCACCATCACCTTTGATTTTTATGTCACACTCTATAGCGGTATATTCTAAATTTTTCCTGTTGGAAGGGGCTATCAATAATATGAGGTAGGAAGATAGAACTAGCTGATGTTCAGGAGAGGCTGGCCCCTCTAGGATTCAGGACTTATCTGGTCCAGGGACCCATATGGTGGTTGTAAGTTTCTAGAAAGCTACTCTAGTGCATGGAACCTTTGTGGAATCTTATATATTGTCTTAGGTGTTCTTTGGGACTGGCTGGAATGGTTTTGGTTGGGGGTTGGCAAGTTATGATAGGTAGTAATGTGTAACTGAAGGTTGCTTAAGAGCAACCACCAGAGTAGCTTCTCGACTCTTTTTGAACTTTCTCAGCCATTGATACTTTATTAGTTACACTTCTTTTGCCCCTTTTGGTCAGGATGGAATTATTGATCCCATGGTGCCAGGGCAGACTCATCCCTGGGAGTCATCTCCCATGTTGCCAGGGAGATTTTCACCCTGTATGTCATGTCCCACGTTGGGGGGAGGGAATGATTTCACTTACAGAATTGGGCTTAGAGACAGTGAGGCAACATCTGAGCAACAAAAGAGGCCCTCCAGAAGTAACTCTTAGGCATACTTATAGGTAGGCTAAACTTCTCTGCTACCTATATAAGCGTCACAAGAGCAAGCCTCGAGATCAAGGGCTTGTCCTATTGATTTGGGTGGCCCTAATGTTTGACACAGTACCAGGGGATTTCCTGATGGTAAAGTTTAATGGTTCCATATTTCTTCTCCCATCCCTCAAGGGACTTTGCTGATACTTTTTGCTTATCTGCTTACTATATTATAATCCAGGCACTACATTAAGCTATATAGGATTAAAGGCTCTCATTCTTATTTTGGCACCCCTATGTTTCAATTGTTCAAATTTGCTATCCAGAGAGGTTGTATTAGCTAGGGTTCTCTAGAGAAATAGAATCAGCAGGAATATCCGTAGATATAAAATTTATAAAAGTGTCTCACATAACTGTGGGAATGTAGAGTCCAAGGTCTGGAGGGCAGGCTGCAAGCTGGTGACTCTGATGGAGGGTCTGGATGAACTCTCAGGAGAGGCTCACTGGCTGAAGCAGGAAGAGTGACTGTCTCTTCTGAATCCTCCTTAAAAGCCTTCCAGTGATTAGATTAAGTGTCATTCATTACAGAAGACACTCTACTTAGCTGATTACAAATGCAATCAGCGGTGGAAGCAGCCAACATAATCATGATTTAAATCCATGAAATAGCCTCATAGCAACAGAGAGGCCAGCACTTGCCCAACCAGACGACTGGGAACTACCACCTGGCCAAGTTGACACATGAACATGACCATGACAATGTGGTACAGAAAATTTAGGCCCTAGAAAAAATAAATCTTTCTTCCTTTGGTCTCAAAGAGTAGGTACATTTCTAAAATATAGACAGTGTCTTCCTTACCTCTGTGTTCTGAATTACCTTAATCCAGACTTGATCAGCTTCATTCTTATCTCTAAATACCAGGTTATAGATATATAAAAGAGCCTCTCAAAATCCAGAAATAATAATTACCACTCTTGACTCAATGTGTCTGCTATAAGAGCTTACAATCTAGGCCCCTGTTTTCTTACAAGCATTTTCTAAAGGAGACCACACAATTATTGTTCTTTCATTTCTGGTTTATTTTACCTCACCAAATGTCCCACAGGTTCATTTACATCATTGCATGCCTCATGACTTCATTCCTTTGTGCAGCAGCACAATATTTGATCATATGTAAACACCATCGTTGGCCAATCTACTCAATCAGTGCATCCTTCCACCACCTGCATACATTAGACATCATGTGCAATGCCCAAAGTCCACAGTCCATCAACACTCTCATTTGTAGATAATTCCATTGCTCCCAAGAGAAAGATAACCAATAAACAGAAATATAACCTCACCAAATAGGAAATCTAAAAATTCCATTAACTCTTGTCCCTCCACCCATTATTTATCCCCACTGTTGCTGTGGTCCTGTTGATGTTTTCCTTTTAAACATAGTCCATAGCATGCAATAACCATTTTTCCCCTGTACCCTGGACTTAAACACACTTTGTACATGAATCATACCTTTGAAGTAGTTCTTGCAAGAACTTATTTATATTTGTAGTGTTAATCAGTAGGACACACAGGTCCATACAACTCCTTTTAATTATGTTCACCTTCAATATGGTAATATTACTTATAGAGCCACTAGTGAACCATCACTCCTATCTATTCCCTTATATTTGAGTTCAACCCCATTAGCTAACCACCCACCTATCTGTAGCTTCTCTGTATCTCTAAGTCCCCTATATTCTGTATTATAAGCCCCTGATTTTACATTTACCATGGTCATAAAAGTGGAGTCATACATTATCTATCCTTTTGTGTTTGGCTTATTTCACTCAACATTATGTCCTCAAGGCTCATCTATCTTGTCATGTGCTTCAGGACACCATTTTGTGTTACTGCTGCATAATATTCCATCGTATCTATATACCACATTTTGTGATCCAGTCGTCTGTTGATGGACACTTGGATTGTTTACATCTTTTGGCGATTGTGAATAATGTCGCTATGAACATCAGTCTGTTTGTGTCACTACTTTCACCTCTTCTAGGTATATGACAAGTAGTGCTATTGCTGGGTCATAGGGCAACTTGATACTTAGTTTCCTAAGAAACTACCAAACTGTCTTCCAAAGTAGCTGTACCATTTTACATTCCCACCAGCAGTGCATAAATGTCCCAATTTATCCACATCCTCTCCAACATTTTTGGCTCCCTGTTTGCTTACTAGCAGCCATTCTTGTAGGTGTGAGGTGGTATCTCATTATAGTCTTGATCTGCATTTCCCTTATAGCTAATGAAAATGATCATCTCTTCATGTGCTTTTGAGCCATCTGTATTTGGTCTTCATAAACCGATTCACATATTTAGCCCATGTTATAATTGGGTTGTTTGTTCTTTTTTTGTTGAGTTGTATGATTTTTTCATGTATATAGGATATGAAACCATTGTCCAATGTGTGATGTCCAAATATTTTATCCTATTGAATTGGCTGCCTTTTCACCTTTTTGACAGTCTTTGGAGTGCAGAAGCATTTGGTTTTAAGGAGTTCCCTTTACCTCTCTTTTCTTTTGTTGCTTGTGCTTTGGGTGTCAAGTTTAGGAAGCCACCTCCTATTATCAGGTCTTGAAGATGTTTCCCTACATTTTCTTCTAGAAGCTTTATGGTGCTAGTTTTTATATTTAGGTGTTTGATCCACTTTGAGTTCATTTTTGTATAGGGTGTGTGGTAGTTAGATTCAGGTGTCAACTTGGCCAGGTGAAAGTGCCTCGTTCTGTTGCTGTGGACATGAGCCAATGGCATATGAACCTCATCTGTTGTTGATTACATCTGCAGTTGGCCAGAAGGTGTGCCTGCTGCAATGAATGACATTTGACTTATTTGGCTGGTGCTTAAATGAGAGAGCTCAATGTAGCACAGCCCAAGCAGCTCAGCATACCTCATCTCAGCACAAGCAGCTCAGCCCAGGCCTTTGGAGGTGCAGAAAGGAATCACCCTGGGGAAAGTTGTTGGAACCCAGAGGCCTGGAGAGAAGGCTAGCAGAGATCACCCTGTGCCTTCCCACATAAGAAAGAACCTCAGTTGAAAGTTAGCTGCCTTTCCTCTGAAGAACTATACATCAACTAAATAAATCCCCTTTTATTGGAAGCCCATCTGTCTCTGTTGTGTTGCATTCCAGCAGCCAGCAAACTAGAACAGGGAACCTGTCAAAAATCAGTTGACCATAGATTTGGTTTCTGCACTCTTCACTTGATTCCATTTGTCAATACTTCTGTCTTTTTGCCAGTATCATGCTGTTTTGACCACTCTGGCTTTATAATAATTTTTAAAGTCATAAGTGTTAATCTTCCCACTTTGTTCTTTTTTAGGATGTTTTTAGTTATTCAGTGTCTCTTTCCCTTAGATGAATTTGGTAACTAGCTTTTTCAAGTCTTCAAAGTGAATTGTTGGAACTTTGATTGGTACTGCATTGAATCTGTAGATCAAATTGGGGAGAATTGACATCTTAACTATATTTAGCATTCCTATCCATGAGCAGGGAATGTCTTTCCACCTATTTAGATCTTCTTTGATTTCTTTTAGCAACGTTATGTTGTTTTTGGTGTACAAGTTCTTATGTCCCTAATTAAGTTCATTCCTAAGTACTTGATTCTTTTAGCTGCTATTTTGAATGGTCATTGCTTGTGTATAGAAACATTACTGATTTTTGCACATTAATTTTATACCCCACCACCTTGCTGAATTTGTTTATTAGCTCATGTAACTTTGTTGCAAATTTCTCAGGATTTTCCAAGTGTAGTATCATGCCATCTGCAAATAATGAAAGTTTTACCTATTCCTTTCCAATTTGGATGCCTTTTACTTCTTTTTCCTGCCTGATTGCTCTCACTAGAACTTCTAGCACATTGTTGAATAATAGTGGTGACAGTGGGCATCCTTGTCTCATTCCTGATCTTAGGGGGAAAGCTTTCAGTCTCTCACCATTGAGTACGATGCTGCCTATCATATATGTCCTTTATCATATTGAGGAAGTTACCTTTAATTCCTATCTTTTGAAATGTTTTTATCAGAAAAGGATGTTGAATTTTGTCTAATGCTTTTACAGCATCAATCGAGATGATCATGTGATTTTTCTCTTTCAATTTGTTAATGTGCTGTATTACATTAATTGATTTTTTTGTGTTGAACCATCTGTTGTTGGATTCGATTTGCTAGTACTTTTTTTGAGAAGTTTTTCATCTATGTTCATTAGGGAGATTGGCTTGTAGTTTTCCTTTCTTTATAGCATCTTTACCCTGTTTTGGTATTAAAATGATATTAGCTTCATAAAATGAGTTAGGTGTGTTCCTTTTTCCCTCAATTTTTTGGAAAAGTTTGAGCAGGATTGGTGTTAGTTCCTTCTGGAATATTTGATAAAATTCCCCTGTGAATCCATCTGGCCCTGGGCTTTTCTTAGTAGGAAGATTTTTTTTTTTTGCTGGAAAATATATTTACATTTATATGGAGTCAAATAACACATTCATTTTTTTAAAATTTATTTATTAATTAAAAAATTTAACAAATGAACTAAAATATTAATATATATAATCAGTAATTCACAATATGTTCACTTAGTTGCATATTCATCATTTCTTAGAACATTTGCATCAATTCAGAAAAAGAAATAAAAAGACAACAGAAAAAGAAATAAAACGAAAACAGAAAAAAAAGGTTATACATACCATACCCCTTACCCCTCACTTTCATTAGCATTTCAAACTAAATTTATTTTAACATTTGTTCCCCCATTGTTTATTTTTATTCCATATGTTCTACTTGTCTGTTGACAAGGTAGATAAAAGGAGCATCAGACACAAGGTTTTCACAATCACACAGTCACATTGTGAAAGCTATATCATTATTCAATCATCCTTAAGAAACATGACTACTGGAACACAGCTCTACAGTTTCAGGCAGTTCCCTCCAGCCTCTCCACTACATCTTGAATAACAAGGTGATATCTGCTTAATGTGTAAGAATAACCTCCAGGATAACCTCTCGACTCTGTTTGGAATCTCTCAGCCATTGACCCTTTGCTCATTTCACTCTTTCCCCAGTAGGAAGATTTTTGATGACTGATTGAATCTCTACTTGGGATTAGTTTGTTGAGATCTTCTCTTTCTTTCTGAATCAGTGTAGCTTGTTTGTGTTTCCAGAAATTTGTCCATTTCATCTAAGTTGTCTAATTTGTTGGTGTATAGTTTTTTAATAAGGCTATTTTGTAAGTTGGTTCCCTTTACTTATCCAAAATTTTGTATTTACTTGTCTTGTGTTGAAGGTCTCCTTTTGCACTTGGTTTGTCAATAATTCCCCACCAAACCAAAGACTGGACCTTATGTAAGGTGTGTAATTCTACTCAGCAGTCTATTAAAAGTTAGGCAGAAAAGATGCATGGGTGGTTCTGTGGCAGAATGCCTGCCAGTCACATGGGAGACCCGGGTTTGACACCTGGCCCATGCATGCAAAATAGAAATATACTGAGGGTCTGTTAAAAACTAGGCAGATATGTGTACACAGGTGGGTCAGTGGTAGAAAGCTTACCTGTCATGCTGGGCACGTGAATTCTACTCCTGGCCCAGGCACCAGGGGATGAAGTGATGGTGGCATGTAGCTTGGCCAGCCTCTCTGGTTCTGCCTCTCTATCCTTGCACATGAGAACCGCTGGCCTCCATGGGTAAAGGGGAGCAGGACCAGGACCCTATGAGCCTCCCTCATTGGCCAGCCATTGGGCCAGCTCTGCTCTGCCTCCCCACCTCCTCCCTTGGTAGGGGGGACCCCCGGTCTCCACCAAAACCAAGCACCCACTGCAGCCCACCTCAGGGTTGGTGATCAAGCACGATGCACTGACCCACTGGTCCCTGTGAACATAGGAAGCATTCTGCTGCATCTGGGTTCCCTGCAGGAACTCCCAGCCATGGGGCCATGAGGGAAGATTCCCCAACCTGCAGCAGGAGCTGACCAGAACACAGGAGTATGCTGATCCCTTGGGACCTGTAATCCTCATGTGCCACCCAGCTCCAGTGGGCTTGTGTTTGAGGACACTCACCCCTCTCTCTTTATCCCAGTCTCTCTGATTCAACTACAGTCTTGGTTGTCTATTTATTTATTTTCATTTTGGCCCTCTTCTTTTTTTATTTCAATATTTTTTATTAAAAAGTTACCATACAAACTCACAAAAATTCTTGACATAAAACATTCCATACATGGTGTACAACCAGTGGCTCACAATATCATCACATAATTGTGTATTCATCACCACGATCATTTTTTTTGTACATTTGCATCACTCCAGCAAAAGAAATAAAAAATAAAAAACTCATACATGCCATACCCCATACCCCTCCCTCTCACTGACCACTATATTTCAAATTACTCAATTTACTTTAACCTTTGTTCCCCTTGTTATTTCTTTATTTTTATCCATATTTTTACTCATCTATCCATACCCTAGAAAAAAGGAGCATCAGATACAAGGTTTTCACAATCACACAGTCACATTGTAAAAGCTATATCATTATACAGCCATCTTCAAGATACATGGCTACTGGAACACAGCTCTACAGCTCAGGTACTTCCCCCTAGCCACTCCAATGCACCATAAGCTAAAAAGGGGATATCTATATAATGCAAAAGAATAACTTCCAGGATAACTTCTTGACTATGTTCGAAATCTCTCAGCCCACTGAAACTATTTTGTCTCATTTCTCTCTTCCCCCCTTTGGTTGAGAAGATTTTCTCAATCCCTTGATGTTGGGTCCTGACTCATCCCAGGACTTCTGTCCCACATTGCCAGGGAGATTTACACCCCTGGAAGTCATGTCCCACGTGGGAGAGGGGGCAGTGAGTTCAATTGCTGTGTCTGCTTAGAGAGAGAGAGAGAGGCCACATCTGAGCCACAAATGAGGTTCTCTGGGAGTGACTCTTAAGCCTAATTTTAAGTAGACTTAGCCTATCCTTTGCAGGGACAAGTTTCATAGGGGCAACCCCCAAAATCTAGGGCTCAGTCAGTTGATTTGGTTGTCCCCACTGCTTGCAAGAATATTGGGAATTCTCTAAATGGGGGAGTTGAATATTTCCCCCTTTCTCCCCATTTACCCAAGGGAACTTTGCAACTATTTATTTATTCATTCTCCAAATCACTCTAGGATTTATTGGGGCATCAAACTAACCTGGACAAACCAATAAGATCTCATGTCCTATTCAAGTTTCCATGCACTTATGGTATTCAACTAAACTGACCATACAAGTTAAATTAGGAAATGTACTATCCAAAATATAAATTTTGCACCAAATAAACATCTCTCCCTTTACTCTCACACAGAAGTTGAAGTTTTAAAATATGGATGATATCATCCGTTACCAATCTTCTGATATAGCTTAGTCCTATCCAAATCAGCTTCATTCATATCTGTACTGAATATCTGATTAGTTTTTCAAGTTTTTAAGCAGTTCCTGAATGGGGTACTGCTGACTTTCATAGATTCAGAGCTCTAACTCTGAGTCTCAGGTGTCACATAAATACACGAAGTTTCTGAGAAAGACCGTGTTATATACAAACAGCTCAATATCTCAGAGTTTAGAATTAACAAATTACACTTCCTGAACATATGTGACTGCTGTAAGAGCCTAGAATCTAGGACCCTTTACAATAAGCCTCAACCTGATATCCCATTCTCTCAACTTTCATTCACTGAATTTCTCTATTATAATTAGTCATATAATTGAGGCATGATAATATTTGTCTTTTTGTTCCTGACATTTCATTCAACATGCAGCTCTTAAGGTTCATTCACCTAGTTGCATGCCTCACAACTTCATTTTGTCTTGTGGTCACTCAGTAGTCCATTGTATGTATACACCATAGTTCTCCTTTCCATCCCTCAATTGTTGTACCCTTAGGCCACCTCCATTCATTGTGGATCATAAACACTGCCACCAGAAACACCAGTGTGCAATTGTTCATTCATATCTCCACCCTCAGTCCCTCCAGGTATTTACTGAGCAATGGGGTTTCAGGATCATATGATAAACCAACCCCTAGCCTCCTGTGGAACCACCACACTGCCCTCCAAGGGGCTGCACCTCACATTTCCCTACCAACAGTGAATAAGAACACCTCTTTCTCCAGCACTTCTCTCTGTTCATTTTAAAAACAGTTTTATTCACACATCATACAAGCCAGACTAAGTGTATAGACATGCCTTCACCAGCATATTCTATCTGAAGACATTTCCTTTTCTTCCACACAGAATCTATACCCTTGTCCCAATCTCCCCACAGGCTGACATTTCGTTTTGACATGATGCCCTTGTTATATTCAATGGAAACATATTACAATGTTACTATTGACTATAGACCCTAGCTTACATTGATTGTACATTTTCCCATATATCATTTATTTTCAACACCCTGCAATACTGACATTCACTTGTTCTTCCTCATGCACAAACATTTTTTAATTTGTACATTTAATCACTATTATTGTACACTCTAAGAATTCTTAAATTATATCTTCTCAGTCTTAATCTCTATCTTTCCTTCTGGTTTCATATGTGCCCCCAACCCTTCTCCCTTCATCATATTCACATTCAGTTTCATTCAGTGTACTTATATTATTGTGCTACTGCCATAATTAGGTAGCATTATGCTCTCCATTTCTGAATCTTTACACTCAGGCCTGTTGCACAATCTGTATTCCTTCAGCACCAATTGCCCAGTCTCTACCCTGTTTCTTTCTCCTGATAACCTGTGTTCTTAACTTCAATTCTCCAAGTTCACTTATTAATGTCAGTTCATACCAGTGAGACCATACAGTATTTGTCCTTTTGTTTCTGGCTAATCTCACTCAGCATAATGTCCTCAAGGTCCATCCATATTGTTACATGATTCGTGACTTTATTCTGTCTTACAGCTGTGTAACCCATCCTATGTTTGTACCACAGCTTGTTTAGCAACTCATCCAGTGATGGACATTTTGACTGTTTCCATCTCTTGGCAATTGTAAATAATGCTGCTATAAACATTGGTGTGCAAATGTCCATTTGTGTCCTTGCCCTCATGTCCTCTGAATAGATACCTAGCAATGGGATTGCTGGATCATATGGCAATTCTATACTTAGCTTCCTGAGGAACTGCCAAACTGCTTTCCAGAGTGGTTGTATCATTTTACATTCCCACCAGTAGTGGATAAGTGTGCCTCTGCCTCCACATCCTCTCCAGCACTTGTCATTTTCTGTTTGTTTGTTTTTTGATAATGGCAAGTCTAATGAGTGTCAGATGATATCTCATTGTGGTTTTGATTTGCATTTCTCTGCTAGCTAGTGAAGTTGACCACATTTTCAGTGCCTTTTAGCCATTTGTATTTCCTCTTCTGAGAAGTGTCTGTTCATGTGTTTGCCCTTTGAATTATGTTGTTTTTCTTTCTGTTGTTGAGTTGAAGAATTTCTTTATATATTCTGGATACTAAACCCTTATCTGATATGTGGTTTCCAAATATTGTCTCCCATTGCATAAACTGCCTTTTTACTTTCTTGACAAAGTTCTTTGATGCACAGAAGTGTTTAATTTTGAGGAGCTCTCATTTATCTGTTTCTTTCTTCAGTGCTCGTGCTTTGGGTGTGAGATCAAGGAAACCACCTCCTATTACAAGTTTTATAAGATATATCTCCCTATATTTTCTTCTAAAAGTTTTATGGTCTTAGTTCTGATGGCTAATTCTTTGATCCATTTTGAGTTAATTTTTGTATAAGGTGTGAGTTATGGATCCTCTTTCATTCTTTTGCACCTGGATATCCAGTTCTCCAAGCACCATTTATTGAAGAGCCTGTTCTGTCCCAGGTGAGTTGGCTTGACAACCTTATCAAAGGTTAATTGTCCAAAGATGAGAGGGTCTGTTTCTGAACACTCATTTAAATTGCATTGGTCAGTATATCTATCTTCATGCCAGTACCATGCTGTTTTGACCACTGTAGTTTTGTAATATGCTTTAAAGTCAGGTAGTGTGAGACCTCCCACTTCATTTTTCTTTCTCATTATACTTTTGGCTACTGGGGACCCCTGCCCTTCCAAATAAATTTGGTTATTCATTTTTTCTATTTCTGCAAAGTAAGTTTTTTGGGTTTTAATTGATATTGCATTGAATGTGGTTTAATTGAATCTTGACTATATTAATATTCCAATCCATGAACACGGTATGCCCTTCCATTTATTTAGGTCTTCCATGACTTCTTTTAGCAATTTCTTGTAGTTTTCTGTGTATAGGTCTTTTGTGTCCTTAGTTAAATTTATTCCTAAATATTTGATTCTTCTGGTCACTATTATAAATGGAATTTCTTTCTAGACTTACTCCTCAAATTTGTCCTTACTAGTGTATAGAAACACTACAGATTTTTGAGTGTTGCTCTTGTAACCTGCCACTTTGCTGTACTCATTTATTAGCTTTGGTAGTTTTGCTGTGAATTGTTCAGGGTTTTGGATATATAGTATCAAATCATCTGCAAACAATGAGTTTGACTTCTTCCTTTCCAATTTGGATGCCTTACATTTCTTTTTCTTGTCTAATTGCTCTGGCTACAATTTTCAGCACAATGTTGAGTAACAACGGTGACAGTGGACATCCTTGTCTTGTTCCTGATCTTAGGGGGAAAGCTTCCAGTCTTTCCCTATTGAGGATGATGTTAGCTGTGGGTTTTTCATATGTTCCCTTTATTATGTTGAGGATGTTGCCTTCTATTCCTATCCTTTGATGTATTTTCATCAAGAAAGGATGTTGAATTTTGTCAGATGCCTTTTCTGCATCAATTGAGATGATCATATGGTTTTTCTCCTTTGAATTGTTGTCATGGTGTATTACATTAATTGCTTTTCTTATGTGGAACCATCCTTGCATACCTGGAATAAATCCCACTTGGTCATGGTGTATACTTCTTTTAATGTACTGCTGGATTCAATTTGCAAGTATTTTGTTGAGAATTTCTGCATCTATATTAGAGAGATTGGTCGTAATTTGCTTTTCTCATAGTATCTTTGATATGAGGGTCATCTTGGCTTCAGAGAATGAGTTAGGTAGCTTTCCCTCCTCTTCAAGTTTTTTGAAAAGTTTGAGCAAGATTGGTACTAATTCTTTCTTGAATGCTTGGTAGAATTTACATGTGAAGCCATGTGATCCTGGACTTTTCTTTTTTTGTGAGCTTCTTGATGACTGATTCAATCTCTTTACTTGTGATTGGTTTGTTGAGGTCATCTATTTCTTCTCGAGTCAATGCTGGTTGTTCATGCCTTTCTAGGAAGTTGTCCATTTCATCTATGTTGTCTGGTTTATTAGCATATAGTTGCTCATAGTATCGTCTTATTATATTTTTTTTCTACAGGGTCAGTGGTTATGTCTCCTCTTCCATTTCTGATTTTATTTATTTGTATCCTTTCTCTTTTTTTGTCAACTTTGCTAAGGGTCCATCGATTTTATTGATTTTCTCAAAGAACCAACTTCTGGTTTTCTTGATTTTCTCAAATTTTTCATGTCCTCAATCTCATTGATTTCTATTCTATCTTTATTATTTATTTCCTTTTGCTTGTTTTGAGGTTAGTTTGCTGTTCTTTCTCTTGTTTTTTCCAAGTGAACAGTTAATTCCTCAATTTTTACTCTTTCTTTCTTTCTTTTTGCATGGGCAGGCTCCGGGAATTAAACCCGGAATTTAAGGTAAGAATTCTGCCTGCTGAGCCACCATTGCACCGCCCTCTTTCTTCTTTTATAGTATAGGCATTTATGGCAATAAAATAAATAAATTTCCCTCTTAAAACTGCCTTTGCTGCATCCCATAAATTTTGATACGTTGTGTTTTCATCTTCATTTGCCTTGAGATATTTACTGATTTCTCTTGTAATTTCTTCCTTGATCCCCTAGTTGTTTAAGAGTGTGTTGTTTAGCCTCCATATATTTGTGAATTTTCTGGCCCTCTGCCTATTATTGATTTCCAACTTCATTCCTTTATGATCTGAGAAAGTATTTAGTATTATTTCAGTCTTTTTTAATTTATTGAGGCTTGTTTTGTGATCCAGTATATGGTCTGTCCTTGAGTATGTTCCATGAGCACTTGAGAAAAACGTGTATCCTACTGTTATGGAGTGTAATGTTCTGTAAATGTATGTGAAGTCTAATTCATGTGTTGCATTACTCAAATTCTCTTGTTTCTTATTGATCCTCTGTCTAGATGTTCTAGCCATTGATGAAAGTGGGTAATTGAAGTCTCCAATTATTATGGTACTGGTGTCTATTTCTCCCTTCAGTGCTGTCAGTGTGTGCCTGATGTATTTTGGAGCACTCTGGCTCAGTGCATTAATACTTATGGTTGTTATGTCTTCTTATTGCATTGTTCCTTTTTAGTGTCCTTCTTTGTTGCTTTTAAGTGTTTTACCTTGGAAGTCTAATTTGTCAGATATTAGTATAGCTACTTCTGCTCTTTTCTGATTGTTGTTTGCATGAAATATATTTTCCCAACCTTTCACTTTCAACCTATGCTTGTCCTTGCATCTAAAATGAGTCTCCTGTTGACAACATATGGATGGGTCCTGTTTTTTTTTTAATTCATTCTGCCAGTCTACATCTTTTTATTTGGTTGTTCAATCCATTAACATTCAGTGTTATTACTTTAATGGCAGTACTTTCTTCTTCCATTTTGCCTTTTGGATTTTATATGTCATATCGATTTTTTTTCTTTTTACCTTTACTGATAGTCTTCATTTCTATACTCTTCTCCAGACCTCTCTCTCCTGCCTTTTCTTATCTGCCTGTACTGCTCCTTTTGGTATTTCTTGTAGAGCTGATCTCTTGGTCACAAATGCTCTCAGATTGTTCGTCTGAAAATGTTTTAATCTCCCCCTCATTTCTGAAGGACAATTTTCCTGGATATAGAATTCTTGGTTTGGAATTCTTCTCTTTTAGAATCTTAAATATAGCATACCATTGCCTTCTCACCTCCATGGTTTCAGCTGAGAAATCCACAGATAGTCTTATTGGGCTTCCCTTGTATGTGATAGATTGCTTTTCTCTTGCTGCTTTCAAGATTCTCTCTTTCTCTTTGACATCTGACGTTTTGATTAGTAAGCGTCTTGGAGTATGTCTATTTGTATCTATTCTGTCTGGGGGATGCTGCACTTCTTGGATCTATAATTTTATGTCTTTCATAAGAGATGGGAAATTTTCAGTGATTATTTCCTTCATTAGTCTTTCTCCCCCTTTTCCCTTCTCTTCTCCTTCTGGGACACCCACAGCATGTATATTCATGTGCTTCATGTTGTCATTCAATTTCCTGAGACCCTGCTCATATTTTTCCATTCTTTTCCCTATATATTTTGTGTGTGTTAGGTTTGAGATTTTCAGTGTTCTAGTTTACTAATCCTTTCTTCTGCCTCTTCAGATCTGTCATTGTAGGTTTCCATTTTTTTTTTAATCTCTTCTATTCTGCCTTTCATTCTCATAAGTTCTGTGATTTGTTTTTTTCAAACTTTCTGTTTCTTCTTTTGGTTCATCCGATGCCTTCTTTATATCCTCCCTCAACCCCATGATTTGATTTTTGATGAGATTTTTCAGGTTTGTTCAAACATCCTGAATTAGTTGTTTCAACTCCTGTGTCTCATTTGAATTGCTGGTTTGTTCTTTGACTAGGGCATATCTTCAACTTTCCTAGTATGACTCATTATTTTTTGCTGGCATCTAGGCATTTGATTTCCTTAATTAGTTTATTCTGGAGGTTGTTCTCACTCTTTTATCTATGGTGTTTTTGCTGGATTGCTTTGCTATTTGTTCTTTCACATTCAGTTCACCTTATTCTAGACCTCTAGCATAGGTTGTTCAACTGATCAGAATTTTTTAGTTTTTGTTTTTCTGCCTATATGGAGCCTTTTTTTTTTTTGCAGATGGTTTACTCAGATATTATTGACGCAATCATGTTTTCCTAGACCGAACAGGCTGATGTCTCAGGAGGAAAGAGTAGCTAGGATCTGTTTTCCTTGAGGGTGAGACCCAGCAGGTTGTCAGACTTTCCTATGAAGCCTCTAGACTCTGTGCTTTTCCTGGCTTGCCTGGCATGTGGCACTTGTCTGCCCCTGGCTTCCCACCAGCATAAAGTGATGTGGTGCCTTTAATTTCAGCAGACTCTCCCTACCAGGGGTGTGGTTGAGACAGAGGAGAGGTTGTAGGTTGGCATTAATTGCTTCAGTTTTCTGGTCAGTGGGGCTCGAATTCCTTGAGAGAAGGATTCCACTTGAGTTGGGCCCCCTCTTTTTCTTGGGGATGGTACAGCTTTTAAGAAATTAAGTCCTTCCACCTGACTAGTTACTTTGTCTCTCAGAGGAGCTTAATTCTGCCCTTGCCTGGGGCACAGCTGGTGTCTGAGATGGTGTCCAGTCCTGTCTAATGAGGTATTAAGTAGTGAAAACAAAGCAAAAATAATCCTTTTCAGAGTAGGACCCCTCTTCCTTGTATTTGTCAATCAAGAGCTTAAGTTGGTATGTGGCTGTATGTATCCCCAGGCTCTATGTATCTTCCCCTGCCTATGTAGAGCCTTTTTTTTAGGGTCCAGTCCTTTTCCAGTATTTTGTGCTGTCTAACTCCAAAAGCCTCATTTTTTTCCCTTTTTCTGTCAGCCTCACCCCTTCTCTGCCAGAGCAAAACTCCTAGTAGCTTTAATGCTTATTCCAGGTTTATCTGTGCTGGGGGCCTATTTTCAGTAGTCAGAATTTGTTAATTAATTCTGCAATTGGAGCCTAGCTGAGCTAAGCCCTTGCTGCCAGTAAAGTCTCCCTCCTTTCCCCTTGGGAACCAACCTGCAATGCCCATGAGGGAGGGGCGCTAGCCTCTGCAGCTTTGGTGACTTCCAGTTCTGTGTGGGGTCTCAGCAGGTCCAGCTTGTCCAAACTGGTGTACGCCGTGTGTCCGGTCACTGATGTGGCCCCAGCAGTTGTTCTGTACTGTTCCTGGCTATTTACTAGCTGCTTAGGAGGATGAACTAAATTCTACCCTTCATTAAGCCACCATCTTGCCCTTGAAGTCTCTCTCTGTTCATTTTTAAAACAGTTTTATTCACATATCATACAATCCAGGTTAAGTGTATAGTTATGTCTTCACCACCATACTCTATCTGAAGAGATTTCCTTTTCTTCCACAAAGAATCCAACCCCCTTTCCCAATCCTCCCACCTGTTGACATTTAGTTTTAGAATAATGTATTTTGACCCTATTCTTGTTGTTCCACAGAGCTTGGGTTAAGTCAGCCCACCCTACTTCACCATCTTCTTGGAAGCTCTGTTTTTGTTGTTTTTTTTAAAATTATTACTCTAGTAATGTATATAAAAACTAAAATTTCCCTTTTAAACTGCAATCAGATGTATAATTCAGTGCTGTTAATTACGGTCACAATGTTGTGCTACCATCACTACCGTCCATTACCACAACTATTTTATCAATCCAAATAATAAAAACTGTACAATTTAAACATTAACTCCCCATTCCTTATTCCCACTAGAGCCCTTGGTAACTCCAATGAAACCATCTTGGCCTGCACTTTACCATGGGAAGATTTTATATTATTAATTCAATCCCTTTACTTCCTATAAAATTATTCTGTTTTCTACTTCTTCTTGACACAGTTTTGGATCTTGTAACTTTGTAGGAATTGTCCACTTAATCTAAATTATCTAATTTGTGGGTGTACAGTTGTACATATATTCTCTTATAATCCTTTTAATAACTATGAGTATTGTAATGGTGTCCTCTCTTTCATTCCTCATTTTCATAATTTGTGTTTTCATTTTTTCTTTTTTTAGTCTAAGTAAAGGTTTGTCAATTTTGTTTATCATTTCAAATAACCAACTTTTAGTTTTGTTGAGTTTCGTTATTATTTTTTCCATTTTCTATTTCATTTATTTCCACTCTGTTCTTGAGGAATTTTTTTCCGTATGTTTACTTTGGGTTTATTTTGCTGTTCTTTTTCTGGTTTCTTATCTTGGAAGTTTACATTATCAATTTAGAGTACTTTATTCTTTTTAATGTTGGTGTTACAGATATAAATTTCCCTTTAAGCATTGATTTTGCTGCATCCCATAAATTTTGTTATGCTTTGTCTTCATTTCCATTCATCTCAAACTGTTCTATAATTTCCTTTGTGATTTCTTCTTTTTTTTAATTAAAAAATTTTTTAAACATAACAACATACAAACATGAACATTCTTACTATATGATCATTCCATTCTTGGTATATAATAAAAAACTCACAATATCATCACATAGTTGTATATTCATCATCATGATCATTTCTTAGAACATTTGCATCAATTCAGAAAAAGAAAAAAGAAAAAAATTCATACATACCATACCCTTTACCCCTCCCTTTCATTGATCACTAGTATTTCAAGCTACTAAACTTATTTTAACATTTGTTCTCCCTATTATTTATTTTTATTCCATATGTTCTACTCTTCTGTCGACAAAGTAGATAAAAGGAGTATCAGACACAAAGTTTTCACAATCACACAGTCACATTGCAAAAGCTTTATCATTATACAATCATCTTCAAGAAACATGGCTACTGGAACACAGCTCCACATTTTCAGGCAGTTCCCTCCAGCCTCTCCACTATATCTTGAACAACAAGGTGATATCTACTTAGTGTGTAAGAATAACCTCCAGGATAACCTCTGGACTCTGTTTGGAATCTCTCAGCCATTGACACTTAGTCTCATTTCCCTCTTCTCCCTTTGGTCAAGAAGGTTCTCTCAATCCCTTGATGTTAATTCTCAGCTCATAAGGTTTTTCTCAATCCCTTGATACTGAGTCTCAGCTCACTCTAGGATCTCTGTCCCACATTGCCAGGAAGAGAGAAGCTCAGAAAGGAAGCCACTGAGGCCAGAAACTGAAAGCAATGAAACCCAGGAGCAAAGGACAAGCAGACACTGGCTGGCCATGTGCCTTCCCATGTGACAGAGGTAATCTCGGATGCGAGCAGTCTATCTTCAGAATCCAGGTATCTTCCAGTTGATGCCCTGAGATAGACATTTCATGGCCTGAGAACTGCAAATTTTAAGTTAATATATCCCCATTATACAAGCCAACCCATTTCTGCTATATTGCATTTTGTCAGCTTTAGCAAACCAAAACAACAACACAAAAACATGAAGCATTTTCCAAATGAAGATGGAAACATTCTACTTCTAGAAACAAAATATTTGACAATTAACTTATATAGAGATTATTAATCACAGACTATCGTAGAAGCTTTTCCTTTCTTCTTTACATTTTTACTAGGGTTACATTAGTTAATGGGTAGAACATAATTTATATACTTTCTTTGCTTCTCATTTAAAGTTTCTTGTTGTTGTTGCTTAAGATAAAGCTTTGATTTGCAGTTGGCTATAAGTACTTTCAAAGAAGACTTAGAGTAAAACAACATAATTGATAAGAAGAGTTGATTGTTTTTGTGACATATAACTTCTGTAAAATAATTAAAACCATGACCAGCAACACAATATTGTTGACTAATATTATGTATATCAGAATCAGGACATAGCATGGACGGTGAGAACATGGTCAAGTCTCTAGGAATTTTATATAATTGTTCTTTCCTTTAATGCAATTTTACTGAGAAATATTCACATACCATACAAACTATCTGAAGTATACAATCAGTGGCTCACAATATCATCACATAGTTGTGTATACATTACCATGACCATTTTAGAACACTTTCATTACTCCAGAAAAGAAATAAAAGGAAAAAAGAAAACCCAAGTCCTCCCATACCACTTATCCCCCCACCATTGACCGCTAATATTGGTGTGGCACATTTGTTACTGTTGATGAAAGAATAGTAAGATATTACTGTTAACTATAGTCCATAGTTTGCAATAGGTACATTTTTCCCATACGCCTTGTAATAATGTTGTGCGTTTTTTCCAGTTTTTGAAATAACTTTTTAATATTTGTACAGTTTATCACAGTTATTGTCTACCACAAGATTCACTGTTATACATTCCCATGTTTTAATCTCCAGCTTTCTTTCTGGTGACATACATGACTCTAAACTTCCCCTTCCCACTATTATATAATTTTAAAAATATTTATATGAAAATTCCATCTATATAAATTCAAGCAAAAGAAGGTTAGAAAATCTTTTAATTTTTGTAATATTTTCTAAACATTTCCTATGCAACTTACATCAGATGAACTTAACTGTTTTTACCACTTCATTTTCTTATAAGATGAAAGAAAAAATTCTTTGCAACTGTTTGGAATAAAAAGATATCCTTTAGAGGGTGCATGGTGGTTCAGTGGTAGAATGCTCGTTTCTATGTGGGAGACCTGGGTTCAATTCCTGGACCATGCACCCCTCCACCACCCCCAAAAAAGATATCCTTTAGGGTTTGATTTTGAGAAAGCAAAATGTTAAAAGCTGTCAGATTTGAACATTATGTTAAACAGGAAAATGGGTTGTTGTGAAACAATATTTGGTTTCTTATTTAACTACAGTTAAGGAAAAGACCTAGTTCTTTTAAAAATGAGAAGACTTGATTTTCTTAAACAACCAAAGACATGATAAAGTCAACATAAAGTACAAGAAGTTATTCTGATGAAACACAGACTTTCTGCTTTTTATTTGATTATTCAAAAAAAACTTTTATAAACTCTTATTAGAAACAGACCAATAATCCAAGAAAACTGTGTAACTTTAATAGAGATAAAACAAAATTTTTGTTTTGCATCACTTTATTATTATTATTATTCGAATTATTTTGGGGGTGCATGGTCTGGGAATCAAACCCAGGTCTCCCACATGGAAGGCAAGCATTCTACCATTGAACCATCTGTGCATGCTGCATTGCTATATTATTTGATGCTCAGGTTTTGAAAATTTTTTATAGATAGGCCCATCAAATTTTATCCAGCTTTGACCAGAAGAAATAAATTTTCTTTCTGTGACCCTTCTGCAACTTTCAATGTCTATTCAGGATTTATCCTACATTTTCTTCTTTTTAATTCTGTAACAACCAGTTAATTAGAGCAACATTACTCTTTCTTTCTTTTAATAAAAACACATCCTTTATACCTTACATACTCAAGTTACCAAAATGATTCTGGATACTGTTTTTTGTTTTCCACAATGTAAAACCAAGAGTGTTTATATTCATGATTGATGCAACATTTATTCCATAATCCCTGGAACTGTAAAATAGATTTTCTTTCAATCTACTGAGCCAAGGAAAGTATTTTAAATGTCAAAATATACATGCTGGATGTGATTTAGCATATAAGCACCAAAAATCTGAAAAGTTTACAAAAGTTGCTTAAACATGTAAGATGCATATATTCATTAATTATATTCAGTTTGAAGGAAGAAATCACTCTAAAGTTCATTAATATTTAAGAGATGCCTGAATATCTTCTAGTTTGGTTTACAGCAAAGTAACAAATATTGCTTTTAGTTTTTTATACAAGCCATCTAAAATTTAGATTCAAAATTTAAGTGCCGCCTTATGTTGTGAATGGCAGTTTGATCATTAAATTTGTTTACATTCCAGTTTACTATACTTAATACACAATAGGTACTTAATGCCCTAAAACAAAACAAAACAAAAACACACCTTGAATCATTTAGTGAACATCTCAAGCTAACAAGTATGTTAGATCTCTCTTCTGTAGGTTTATATAGAATTGGGTATATTGCCATCTGTGGAAAAAAATATTTTAAAAATGCTATAGTTAGTCCTCTTAGTAAGTAACACTTCTCTAAATATGCCATTATAGCTTCAGGCAGAAAACAATATTATGAAGTCAGATGAAGTAAATACAGAATCAAAATTACTCTGACATTAAAGCATGCCCTCACTGCAAATCACTTGGTCAACGCTGATAACAATTAAATGAGGAAAGTATATACTGATATCTACACTGGCACAGTTACCCCAATTGACCTAATAAGTTCAGGGAGGAGTCTTGGCCTGGGTCCCCAGTTCTGTGGCAGTGCCACCTCCAGCCCTGCTCCAAATAGCTTTTACAGAATCAAGTTATTCACATTGTTCACGCAAGATGCAGCAAGCTGCAGTTCTGAGCACCATCTACGTTTATATGTTTATATTGTACTGTTTACATGACAAAAAGATTTTGTTGTGCTTTTCATATATCTGATATAAAGTTTTCTTATCAAACATTTTATTTCTAGTTTATTGGGATGAGGGGAGGGCAGGGAAAGACTAAGAAAAGACGTACATCAGGAGAGTCAGCCTGTAGACTAATGTTATCCACACACAAACCAGCCAAGTATCTTTTTAATTCAAAAGACTCTATCATCAAAAGGCAATATGTAGATGAAAGAAAATCTAGTCCCCTCTGTAAAATCCATATTATTTCATGGTCAATTTTCACAGCAACCAGTACATATATCCATGTACATGGCATATATATACACATATATGTATATCAATATACTTTTCACAATCTGTTCTGTTCTTTGTCTTTTGAGTACGCTGCTAGAATTAATGTCATTACCACAGCAGTCTAAGTCTAAACATTGTATTATTAGGGAAATGTGCTTAGAAATAGTTCAGTAATTTGCTCATTATGATGATTATTTACAAAGATATCTATGTTAGCAATAAATAATCCTTATATCAAAAGAGATAATGTTCATGCACACACCGAAATGGCTGCATGCTCTTAAAATATTTACACGGGGTTCCTGTTACAGCTTTCCCATTAGTAGTCAAAGTGCACTTCCTTCAATTTTCTCCACATTTCCTTTAGTCTTGCTTCTGGGGGATGCATCCTTCCATTTCTACAACTTCAGGCCATACTTCATATTTGTTGGTGTTCTTGTTCTTTATGTGCTGTTCAAAAGGGCTTTTTGTCTTAATGCCTTTTCCACCAATGAAGACCCAGTTGTCTCTGAAACCAAGACTAATATTAGATTTACTCCCTAAGTCAGCAAGGAGTTGCCTTGCCTCATCATTCAGTTTGGTTACTCCATCATCATACATTCCCATTAAGACTATTGCATCATCTGGTATGGACTTCAGAAACTCAATCATTGGCACCACATCTCCTCCCCACATGAAAAAATATTTAGTGTCTAATGCTTCTCCTGTTTTTCCACTTACCAAGGCAACACTGATCCTTCTTCCAATATTATTCTTAACACCGCTGATTAAAATATTTTCTTCTAGGCAAATTTTTGGTCCCACCACACTGGCTGCTCCACCTGCCAATTTAAATGCAAAATGCTTCTCAGGGCAAGCGTTTGAGATCCCACATTTATATCTGGGAGGCTTTGTAGCACGCACAGCTGTGTCCAGTGCCAACCTTGCAAATAGATTTCCTAAACTTGCATCCATTTTTATTTCAAATACTTGAAATATAACATAAAATGTCAGTAAAAATATTGTCACAGCTATCACCAACTTTGTAGCACCTGATATCCTCTTGTTTGGCTTTTCGGTTTATGGCACGTTCTCATTAAAACAGCTTCAGCCTCCCGCCTGCCTCTCGGGCCTCCCCGCAATAAGCCTCCCACTCGCTCCTCGGCTTCCTCCCGGGGTCCTCCGACTTCCCCTCACCCCCGCGAGTGGCCAGGAAGAAGCCAACTCACCACTGGGCCTCCTTCCCGCTTCCCCCGGACACTGTTTTTAAGCAAACATCTTACAACGTAGAATTACCATAAAAATCAAACTTGTCCGAAGAATGCTAAATACTTAAGACACTTCAGTCAATGCATTTTGGGGGGTGGGGGTGGGGTGTATGGTCCGGGACTCAAACCCGGGTCTCCCACATGAAAGGCAAGCATTCTCCTACCGAACCACCCCTGCACCCTAGTCAATGCATTTTTGAAACAGTAATATACTGGTTTTTTTTTTTTAATTTGCATATGGGCAGGAGGCACCAGGGATCGAACTCCAGACCTCCATCACGGCAGGTCGGAGCTCTGCCTGCTAAGCCATGGCAGCCGCCCAGTAATATACTGTTTTAACAAAGATTAGTGGTACATATAGGTATGACACTGCCCCTAAAAAACATTGTGTTGTATACAATTTAATTGTATATGAATTTTGAAATCCATGAAGGTACTTTGTCTTTACAATTTTGTTAAATTATTTGAAATTAGGTATATACACAAACTTAATTCTTTTAAAGCTTGGAGAGAGGTTTTTTCTTAAATGAATTACTTTTATTTATGAAGGCATAAGTAATAAGCATTCAAAAGGTTTATTTTTAGATTTTACTCCATTCTTGTAAGATCCTCAGAATGCAGAGTATTGAAAGGCACTTGGCTTCCTTAGAGGGCAAAGAGCATTGCAGGAGTGCTGTTTTTTGAGAAGGTTTAAGGACTTTCTTTTCCAAGGTTGTTTATAGTAATCACAAATGCTAGTGTCCTGAACCTTGGTGCCTGGAGAGTCTATTGGGGACTTATTTAGCTGTAGTTTTAGCTCGAGAGACTCTCTTTTTTCCTTTCCTAATGGTTTTGTTTATTCAGATTTCTGTGTGACTTCACCAGCAGTCCCGTAAAGTAATTGGCAAAGGTCTGAGTATCCAGGCTTACATGTCTGAATGGCAAGATTGAATTCTTTGCAAGATTCATTGAATCTCCAGCAGAATTTTGTAAATCTCCTCATTATAAAAGGAGACTTAGGCTAAGCCAAATCACAGAGCGAGAAGACAGGTGGATTTTGAAGAGTGCCAGAAGCTCTGGGCTATTTTTTTCTGTGTCCCAGAAGTTGGGACTCCAGAAGTACTAATATATATGTATCAGTATATATATATATATATACACACAAATACTCATTTATCTTTAAGCAGTTTGAATTGAGCCCTCCTATGAATTTTATTTGTTAATTTGGTGTTACCATCCAGAGGTACGAGATTATAAATTAAACAGATGGAAACACAAATAGAAAGTCAGATACAAAACATAAAAGCACAAAACTCACTAGTTTGAACCATAATTTTGTACCTGTTTATGCAAATTCTTATTCTGATACAAAGACACAAAAGATTGTACACATGGGGTTGCATTTCATTTTCTTCTTTTATAAGTTGTTTCTGTTTACTAAAGCTTCCAGAATGCAATATACCAGAAATGGGTTGGGCTTTTACAATGGGGATTTATTAGTTTACAAATTTACAATTCTAAGCCTGTGAAAATGTCCAAATTAAGGCACTGGAAAGCACATGCTGATTTCTGCTGGTACTTCTCTCCCACGTTTCATTGCTTTCAGCTTCTGATTTCAGTGGCTTCCTCGCTCAACTTCTGTGGATGTGTCCTTGTCTTTCAGCTTTTCTGGGGCTTCTCTGAGGTCTCTGGGCTTTTTTCTGTGTGTCCTTTATCCTCTTATAAAAGACTCAAGAAGGAGGATTAAGACCCACCTTGAATGGGGTAGGTCACATCTCAACTGAAAAAACCTAATTAAAAGATACCACCCACAATAGGCCTACACTCACAGAAATTTATTAAAAGAACATGACCTTTTCTGGGGTACAGAACAGCTTCAAACTACCAAGTAAGTTTAATTATAATATTTTTCTCTATAGGACAAATCTCTTCTCTTTCATAGGTTCATAACTTACATTGGTCAGTTGTCTAAACTACATTTAAGAGGGTTGTATCTCTTTTTAGTAGTACAGCAATATTACTAGGCACCTAGGTGGAATTAAATCAATTAAGTACAAAGGTGACAAGTACAAGAACACCAAATATCAAATCCAAGAACAATGTGAGTACTTCAGTGGCTAACTCTCGTAAACCTCAGAGTCTGTACCTATAACCAAATGGCCTAAGGTGGGAGTCAACCCACAATACTAACCAATAGCCAATAACCAAAGTGGGACTTTAACCCACAACCAAAAGCAAATTTAACAGACTTTGAAAAAAAGAGTAGGCATGTATATAAAGTTACTCACCCAAGCGGCATCTGTTCCCAGAACTGTTTCTCTCCTCCAAAAGGAAGCACCATAGGGATCAACAATGCCAGTAAGGACAGAGTTGAGCTTCATCCACTGAGCCTGTAGACAAAGAAGTCCAGGTGCCCACTCAGGATCAGCAGCTGACACTCACTGTCTCATGGGATCATGGAGTACTTGGGCAGGAGTCTCAGATACTTGGCCCCATGTTGGGTGCCAAGTTGTTGCAGCTCAAAAGTGAGTCCTCATCTGATGTGCACAGAGTCAATCGGTTGACACTAGGATTCTGAAAAGACAAAAGTTTATTTGGCAAAGCCTGGCCTTGCAAAGACAGGAGGACAGATTCTTCAAATCTGTCTTCCTGAACTGGAGAAACATTCAGTATTTTATAGTATTCAGACAAAGGCAGGCAAGCTTAGGATAATAAGCAAAGCCATTTTAGATGACAACGTGAGAGACAGTCTAATTGCTGAGTATGTGTAGAGTGATTGCATATTTCAGCTACTGCACATGTCAGGCAGGCTAACTTTGATTAGAATTGATTTGGTTTGGGAAGATAGTTTAGGAATTTGGGGTGTTTAGTTCTGGGCTGACTTATATTAATTAGTAAGGGGCTAGGTGCAAATGCACCTAACTTCAGGGAGCTACATGTGAGGGCACCCAATTTCAGGGTGGCAAAACAATATAAGGGGATACAAGTGAGGTCAGTCAGGAGTTGTTTTGACTAGAGGGTGCAGTTTCAAAGCATAGCATCAGAAAAAGAAAGCAGCTGGGTTTCAGTTAAAGACAAATGAAGGTGAGGCAAGATGACAGTATAGTGAGGTGTAAAATTTAGTTCATCCTCAAAAGCAGCTAGTAATAGCCAGGAATGGGACAGAACAACTGCTGGGGCTACATCAGTGACCAGACACACAGTGTATACTGGCCTGGATCAGGTGAAACAGCTGAGCTCTCACACAGAACTGTAAGTCCCCCAAGCTGCAAAGGCTAGTGCCCTCTGCCATGGGCATGGCAGGCTGGTTCCCCGAGGGGAAAGGAAACAGACTTTACTAGTAGCAAGGGCTTAGCTCAACCATGCTCCAATTGCAGAATTAATTAACAAATTCTGACTCCTGAAGATAGGCCCCCAGCACAGAGAAACCTGGAATTAGCACTAAAGGAAGTAGGAGTTTTTGCCCCCACAGAGAGGGGGTGTGGCTGATGAAAAAAAAAGAGAAAAGAAAAGAAGCTTTTTGAGTTGGACAGCACAAATACTGGAAAAAGGCTGGATCCCAAGAATAGGGGACACTTAGAGCCTTGAGATATATAGAGCCAGGTGCCAATTTAAGCTCTTGATTGACAAACTGAAGAAGCAGGGGTCCAACTTTGAATAGGCTTTTTTTTTTTCTAGTCCTTAAGGGCTCATTAAATAGAACTGGAAGCATGTCAGGCTCCAGCATTGCCCCAGGCAAGGGCAGAATTAAGCTGTTTGAGAGGCAAAGTAACTAGTCAGGTGAAAGGAGTTAATTCTCTAAAGGACATATCTTCCCAAAGACAAAAAGGGGCGGGGCTCAGCGCAAGAGGACTCAGTCCCCTGGGAATGGACAACTGAAGCAATTAAAGCCATCATATTACCTTACCTCTGTCTCAACCACACCCCTGTCAGGGAAAGTCTGCTGAAATTAAAGGAACCACATCATTTTAAGCTGGTGGCAAGCTGCAGGCAGACAAATGCCACATACTGGAAAGGATAGGAAAAGCACAGAGTCTAAAGGTTTCATAGGAAAGTCTGACAATCTGCCAGATCCCACCCTCAGGGAAAACGATGCTGCCTACTATTTTCTCCTGAGATGTGGGCCTGTCTGGTCTGGGAAAATCTGACTGGGGTCTGTAATACCTGAGGAGACCCTGCTCAAAATAAAAAGGCTCCATATAGGCAGGACAAGAAACAGAAAAATAAGAACTGAAAAATTCTGATCATTTAAACAAAACCTATGCTAGAGGTCTAGAATAAGCTGAACTGAATGTTAAAGAACAGATAGAGAACAAAGCCATCCCACAAGAAAACCCTAGTAAAAGAGGGAAAACAACCTACAGAATAAGCAAATTAAGGAATTCAAATGCCTAGACACCAGTAAAAAAAACAAGTCATATTAGGAAAATCAAAGATATGGCCCAGTCAAAGAACAAACCAACACTTCAAATGAGATACAGGAATTGAAACAACTATTCAGGATGTATAAACAGATATGCAAAATCTCATCAAACATCAAATCAACGAGTTGAGGGAGGATATAAAGGATACATTGGGCAAAGAAAAAGAACTCAAAAGTTTAAAAAATAAATCACAGAACTTATGGGGATGAAAGGCACAATAGAAGAGATGAAATAAATGGAAAACTAGAACAATAGATTTGAAGAGGCAGAAGAAAGGATTAGTGAACTAGTGGAGAGGACATCTGAAATTTGACACACAAAAGAAAATGTAGGGAAAAGAATGGAAAAATGTGAGCAGGGTCTCAGGAATTGAATGACAACATGAAGCACGTGAATATATGTGTTGTGGGTGTCCCAGAAGGAGAAGAGAAGGGGAAAGGAGGAGAAAGACTAATGGAGGAATTTATCACTGAAAATTTCCCATCCCTTATGAAAGACATAAAATTACAGATCCAAGAAGTGCAGCATACCAGAAACAGAATAGATCCAAATAGACATACTCCAAGACACTTACTAATCAAACTGTCAGATGTCAAAGAGAAAGAGAGAATTTTGAAAGCAGCAAGAGAAAAGCAATCCATCACATATGAGGGAAGTCAGAAATAAAAGAATACTGTATGGTCTCACTAATATGAACTAACATTAATGAGTGAATTTGGAGAATTTCAGTTAAGAGCACATGTTATCAGGAAATAGAAATAGGGTAGAGATTGGGCATTTAGTGCTGAAGGAGTACAGAACGTGTAACAGGACTGATTATAAAATTCAGAAATGGATAGCACAATATTACCTGATTATAATACAATAATATAAGTATACTGAATGAAGCTGAATGTGAGTATGATAGAGGGGGAAGGGCTGCAGGCTTGTATGAAGCCAGAAGGAAAGATAGAGGATAAACACTGAGACAGGATAATTTAGGAATGTTTAGAGTGGGCAATGATGGCGATTAAATGTACAAATAAAAAATGTTTTTGCATGAGGGAGAACAAATGAATGTCATTGTTGCAGGGTGGTGAAAATAGATGGTATATGGGAAAAAGTACAATCAATGCAAGCTAGGGTCTATAGTCAACAGTAACTTCATAATATGCTTCCACAGAATGTAACAAAGGTATTATTGCAAAACTAAATGTCAACAGGTGGGGTGATGGGGAAGGGATATGGATTCTTGGTGGAAGAAAAGGAAATGTCTTCAGGTAGATTATGGTGAAGGCATGTCTATATGCTTAGGTTGGATTGTATGATATGTGACTAAAACTGTTTAAAAATGAACAGAGAAAAAAATGAACAGAGTGATATAAGTGTTAGACAAAATGTGGAGAAAGGGATGTACCTATTCACTGTCAGTAAGGGAAATTAGAGGTGCAGCCCCTTGGAGGGCAGGGTGATGGTTCCACAAGAGGCTAGGGGTGGGGTTGCTATATGATCCTGCAACCCCTTTGCTTAGTATATACCTGAAGGAACTGAGAGTGAGGATGAGTGGACATTTGCACACTGGTGTTTATGGTAGCAGTGTTCGCAATCCACGATGGATGAAGGCAGCCTAAGGGTACAATGACTGAGGAATGGAAGGGGGAACTGTGGTGTATATATACAATGGATTACTGATCACCCAGAAGAAGGAATGAAGTTGTAAAGCATGCAACTAGGTGAATGAAACTTAAGGACTGTATGTTGCATGAAATGTCAGAAACAAAAGGACAAATGTTATGATGCCTCACTCATATGGACTATTTTATAAAAACTCAGTGAACCTAAATCAAGAGCATGGGTTATCAGGTTGGGGCCTATTGTAAAGGGTCATAGATTGTAAGCTCTTACAGCAGTCATATCTATTCTGGAGTTGTAACTGTTATTTGTAAATTCTGAGATAATGAGCTGCTTGTATATAATCTGTTTGTTTCCAGAAACTTCAGGTATTTATGTGACAACTGAGACTCAGAGTTAGAGCTCTGAAGCTATGAAAGTCAGCAGTACCCTGTACAGGAACTGTTTAAAAAGTTGGAAAAGGGATCAGACTTCAACTGAAGATATGAAGGAAACTGATCTGGATAGGACTAATGCTGATCAGAATGCAGGATAAAGGATGATATGGTCCATATTTTAAAATTTCAGTTTCTGTGTGAAACCAAAGGGAGAGATGTTTATTTGGTGCAAAGTTTATATTTTGGGTAGTGCATTACCTAATTTAATTTGTATGGTCAGTTTAGTTGAACACCATAAGTACATGGAATCTTTAATAAGGTAAGAGATTTTCTTTTTGTTTGTCCAGGTTAATGTGATGACCTGGTATATCCCAGAGTAATTTGGGCAGAGAATAAAGTATTTTCAAAATCCCCTTGGGGGACTGAGAGGGAGGGGAATGAGGAAATATTCAACTTCCCCATTTGGAGAATTCCTGATATTCTCTCAAGCAGTGGGGACAACCAAATCAATAGGCCAAGCCCTTGATCTTGGGGTTTGCCCCTATGAAACTTATTCCTGGAAAGGGAAAAGCTAAGCCTACTTAAAATTATGCCTAAGAGTCACCCCCAGAGAACCTCTTTTGTTGCTTAGATGTGGCCTCTCTAAGCCAACTTGGCAGGTGAACTCACTGTCCTCCTCTCCTCCACATGGGGCATGACTCTCAGGGTGTTAGGCCTGGAGACAGGAGCCCTTCCCGCCATGACGAAATCTATCCCTGGCACATATTTCAGAAAGCCTCTCCCAACCCAACCCATACCAGCTCACATCCCCTTCACCCTCCAGCAGCTGCCCCATTGTAATAACCTCCCATTATTCAACCTCCACTCTCTGACAGATGCATTCTTGCAGTAAATTCCCATTACTCAATATCTGCCCTCTGGCAATTACAACACTGCATGCCTAAGGCAGTGCTTAAATTTTAAACTTTACCAGTGGAAAGCTGCCAATTCCTAACTTTGCCCCCTAATTCTGAAAACTAGCAATAGAAACCTGCCTAACCCTGGCCCCCCAACTCCCTAACCCTAAGCCATAAAAACCCTATCCCCTGCCACCATAGGGCAGCCATTTCTCTCTCTCTTGAAATGCTGCCTGGGTGGCTCTGTTTCATCCTGAAATAAAGCCTTTGCCTGAATTCCATTGGTCCCACCTCGTTCCTAGTGAGTTTGTTGAGTTTGCCTTTCACAGGGGTATACATATTCCTAGCAACATGGGACAGAAACCTGGGGTGAGCCAGGAGCCAGCATTATGGGATTGAGAAAGCCTTCTTTACCAAAAGGGGGAAGAGAGAGAGATGAGACAAAATAAAGTTTCAGTGCCCAAGAGATTTCAAATAAAGTCAAGAGGTTATCCTGGAGGTCATTCTTATGTACTGTATAGTTATCTGTTTTTAGTTTATGGTGTATTGGAGTTGCTGGAGGGAAGTACCTGACACTGTAGAGCTGTGTTCCATTAGCTTTGATTCTTGAAAATAATTGTATAAGTATATAACTTTTCCAATGTGACTGTGTGATTGTGAAAACCTTGTGTCAGATGCTACTTTTATCCAGGATATGGACAGATGAGTGAAAAAATATGAACAAAAAAATAAATAATGGGATAAGGGGTAAAATAAATTGGATAGATGGAAATACTAGTGGTCAATGAAAGGGAGGGGTAGGGGATACGGGATGTAAGCATTTTTCTTTTTTCTTTTCCTGGAGTGATGCAAATGTTCTAAAAAATGATCACGGTGATGAATACACAACTATGTGATGATATTGTGAGCCATCAATTGTACACCATGTATGGACTGTATGTGTGCAAAACTGTGTCCAATAAAAGTATTTTTAAAAAGAGAGAGGAAAAAGGAAACTTTTACAACTTTGTACAGGAGGGAGCTACTTTGGAAATTGGTGTCGGTGGTATGAAAAATGCATCAGGGGCCAGTGCAGTCTGTCCTGAGGCACAATTCCCCTCTGCTGTGGACCTGTGTAACCTAGAGAACAAGTTATTTTCTTCCAATATATAAAGGAGGGACAGTCATAAGATCACCATTTCCATTCCAAAAGGGAGAAATTGGAAGGAAAGCAGGGGTCATGGGTCCCAAACAATTTCAAAATCTTACAGGGCATATTCCATTAGATTTCAGGCTCTGAGAGCCATCTATGGAAAGATTTTTTTGTCCTCCAGGTCTGATTGAGAGGCAAAGGTTCCACCCTTGTCAAGCATCAGGATGGTGGCCAGGCTCTAGGCTCCACCTTCATCAAATATTGGGGTGACAGCCAGATTCTCCAGAATCCCCCAGGCATCTGTGAACCCTGGGGTAATGTGCTGGTTTGAAACGGTTATGTACCCCAGAAAAGCCATGTTCTTTTCATCCTAATCCAATCGTGTGGGAGCAGACCTATTTTTATGGTGGGATCTTTTGATTAGATTGTTTCCATGGAGAGATGACCCTGCCCATTCAAGATGGGTCTTAATTAGTTTACTGGAGTACTTAAAAGAGCTCACAGAGGGAGGAAGAGTTCAGGGCTGACACAGAGAGCAGAGAGAGGAAATGAGAGGACAGATATCTGGAGATGCTAAGCTAAGAGTCAAAACCCAGTGTTGCCATAGAGAAGCTAAGTGAGAACCCAGATACCTAGAGAGAAAGCTACTGGAATCAGAGCCATTTGAAACCAGAAGCCAGGAAAGAAGGACAGCAGATGTCACCATGTATCTTCCCATGTGATAGAGATACCCCAGGTGACATTGGCCTTTTCTTCAGAATCAAGGTATCTTTTTATGGATACCTTAGTTTGGACATTTTCATGGCCTTAGAACTGTACATTTGTAATCTAATGAATCCTCTTTGTAAAAACCAATCCATTTCCTTTATACTGCATTCTGGAAGCATCAGCAAACTGAAACAGATAGTAACACAGTTCTTAAACAACAGGGCAGAAGGAATCTTTAGATGGCTTACTCACCCTTTCCACACACATGGGTGAGTCTGCTCTCTCGGCCCAAGAAGATGTCTTTGGTTCAGATCTCAGCTTCCATGGTTCTGCCTTTGAAGTATTTTTCCTTCAATCTGCCCTTTTTTTTTTTGTCCTTTTCAGTCCAGGCTGGCAGTGATTCCATTCATACAGATCTCACAAAAAACTTGTTGGTTTTGCATGTAGCACAAAGGGGGGGGTCCTAACCCATCAGACAAAAGAATTTTCCACAAATCCTTCTTTGATATCTGAATTTCCAGTCTTGACTTGGACTGAAATAACTGACTGTTTCCATGTTCAGTTAACTCCTCACATGGGGCACTATTCTCTGGGGACTTGCTTTCCAGAAGCTCAGAATTTTCCAAACCATCAGTTTCTGGTTTCTTTGTGCCCAGGAATTTGGTTCTCAACTTATCCCTTTCCTCTCACATTTTACTAAAAGGTGCAAGGAGAAACCAGGCTGTAGTTTACACATTTAGTTTGGAAACCCCCTCAGCTAAATATTCAAGCTCATCACTTTCAAATTCTGCCTTCCATCTGATATCAGGACTCAATTTTGCCATGTTCTCTGCCCCTTTAAAACAAGGGTCACCTTTCTTCCAGTTTGCAATGACACATTCATCATTTTTGTCTAAAGCTTCATCATAAGTACCTTGACTGTCCATATTTCTACCAACAACCTCATCAAAGCAAGCTAGACCTTTTCTATCAAACACCTAAAAATTCTTCACCTCTACCCATTACCCAATTATAAAGCCATTTCCACAGTTTTGATATTTTCAATATCAGCACCCCACTCTTCTGGTAACAAAATCCGAAGTTACCTTTATGGTGTCATTTCTTCATGTAGATTTGAGTTACCACCCAGTGTACTTTCAATTTGACTTGAAGGACTCCGTTTAGTATTTCTTGTAGAGCAGGACTGTTAGTGATGAATTATGTTTTTGTTTATCTAGGAATGTTTTCATTTCTTCTTCAGTTTTAGAAGATCTTTTTGCTGGGTACAGAATTCTTGGTTGATTGTTATTTTCTTTAGGCACCTTGAATATGCCATTTCGCTGACTTCTGTCTAGCCTCCGCGGTTTCTGATAAGAAGCTAGCTGTTAAATCTTGTTGTGATTCCCTTTTATGTGATGAATTAGTTTTCTCATGTTGCTTTCAATATTTTCCCTCTTTGTTTTTGTCTTTGAACAGTTATGTGTTTAGGTATAGCTCTCCTGTAGTTTATCCTACTTGGAATTTATTGAGCTTCTTGGATATGTGGATTAATGTCACCTAATTCAAAAAGTTTCTGGCCATTACTTCTTCAGGCAGATTACAAGTTTACACATCTGGCATGTACTGACTTTTAACTTCTATATGTACACAGCCTCTTGCTCATTCAGGGCCTGACCTTCTCTGTGCTCTTCTTAGGGTATGTGCAGCCTTGCACATGAACACGGACTAGACCCCCAGAGATATGTGAGTGCTGTCAAGACTCACAGTGTTTGTCTTATTCCTCAGATATCCCTGTTAAACCTCTGGCCAAAGTGCTGGTTTGTGGCTTGCCCCAATTAGTATTGTAACCTCTGAATAGCTTTGATGTTGGTTTGCCACTGAGGTGACTATTGTTTTTTCAACAATGCCCCCAAACATGCAAATTTTCCACATTCTACTGCAAATGAAGTCAGCCCCCTCCGGCAGTGGAGGTACTCATATTAACTCCTGCTCTGCACTTCTATCACTGCTCTGCTAATAGAAATGGGGGGTAGATGGGAGCAGGATAAAACACCACAAAGTTCCACCATTCTTACCAAAGCTCAGTAGTTTTTCTCAAATAAATGTACCTCAATTTGCTAAATTTCCAGAGTCCTGTTTTTTGTCCATTTTACCTGATTTTGAAATTTATTTTGGGGGAGAGATTTGTTAAGCAACTCACCCAGTCATTCTGGAACTGCCATATCCTTCCTCCTGCTTGGATTCCTTCCTTCCTTCCCTCCCTCCCTCCCTCCCTCCCTCCCTCCCT
>PVIY010007803.1:52208-80291 GCA_004026745.1 Myrmecophaga tridactyla | reverse complement strand
TCACTCTTCCCCCTTTGGTCGAGAAGGTTCTCTCCATCCCTTGATGTTAATTCGCAGCTCATTCTAGGGTTTTTTTCCATCCCTTGATGCTGAATCTCAGCTCATTCCAGGTTCTCTGTCCCATGTTGCCAGGAAGGTACACATCCCTGGGAGTCATGTCCCACGCAGAGAGGGGAAGGGTGGTGAGACTGCTCATCATCTTGGCTGGAGAGAGAGGCCACATCTGAGTAACCAAAGAGGCCCTCCTGGGGGTGACTCTTATCTTAGGCCTAATTTTAAGTAAGCTTAGCCTCTCCTTTACAGGGATAAGTTACATAGGGTTGAAAACCAAGATTGAAGGCTCAGCCTATTGATTTTGTTGTCCCCACTGGCTTGTGAGAATATCAGGAATTCTCCAAATGGAGAAGTTGAATATTTCCCCCTTTCTCCCATTTCCCCAAGGGAACTTTGCAAAGGCATCTTTATTCACTGTTCAGAGCTCTCTGGGATTTATAGGGGCATTACACTAACCTGGACAAACCAAGAAAATCTCATGGCATTGGCATTTTTAAAAGCTGCCTAGTTACTAGTGGTCAGTGAGAGGGAGGGGTATGGGATTTATGAGTTTTTTCTTATTTCTTTTTCTGGAGTGATCCAAATGTTCTAAAAATGATCATGGTGATGAATACACAACTGTGTTATGATACTGTGAGCCATTGATTGTATACCATGTATGGACTATATATGTGTGAGGATTTCCCAATAAAAATATTTATTTTAAAAAGCTGTTAATGTGATGGACAGCCAGGTTAGAGAAACATTGCCCTAGGTGCCCTCTACAGATCCTTGCAGGTCAATTTTCTAATTTTTTTTTTTGTGTGTGTGTATAATAAAATCCAGTAACGTAAAATGTACCACTTTAATCATTTTTAGTGTCTGACTTCTTTCACTTAGCATAATGTTTCCAAGGTTCATCCATGCTGTAGCATGTATCAGTGCCTCATTCTTTTTCATTGCAGGATAATATTTTACTGTATGGATATGCCACATTTTGTTTGTTTGCCATTTGATGGACAATTGCATTGTTTCCATAGTTTGCACATTCTAAATAGTGTTAGGTGAATATTCATGTAGGAGGTTTTGTGTGAACATGCTTTCCATTCTCTTGGGTAGATACCTAGTAATAGATTTGTTGGGGCATATGGTAACTCTGTGTTTAACTTTTTGATGAACTGCCAGAGAGTTTTCCACGGCAGCCATACCATTTTCCCTTCCCACGAACAGTGTAGGAAGGTTTTAGGAGATGGATTTGAGTAGTCTTGGGAGGAGAGGACACATAACCAAGGTCACCTGGGTGTAGCTGTCACACTGGCTGGTCCTTGTTTCTGAACCAAGTTTCCTGTCTTTATCTTTTTTCAAATTGTGCTGAAGAACAAATCCCTTTTTTGTTTCTACCAAGCCTTGCCAAGGGGTCCCCATCTTGGAAGCCTTTCAATCCTTATACTACTTCTGAGGAAATTCTTGGCACTAAGAGAGCCCCGTTCACCTCCTGGTGCAAGACACATGACACCCCTTGCCCTGCTGGTCAGGCTTGGATTCTAGGAAGGGGCGGGCTCTGGTGTCTCCCATTCAGCCTTTTGCCTGGCTTTCTGTTGGTACTGGCACTGGAAGCAGCTAAATGAGCAGCTGAATGAGCAGCCTCCCAGGGCTTGGAGCAAAGCCTTCTGGGCCAAGTGCAGCCAGGCAGCCCAAGGGGACACCTCTTCCTGCCTTCTGGCCTCCTAATATGCTTTGCATTAAAATTACCCATTTTTGGCTTTGGCTTTGAGTCAGCTCTCTGGGGAACAATAAAGGATGAGCCACTAATATGTGGCCCATGGAACTGTAGTGGATTGAGAAATGACTGCAGTTCATTCAATTCAGGTCCTTTCAGCACTTTTCCCTCACAAGAGATGCTTGCGGTGATGTGGGTCTTTGTTCCCATACCACCACTAATCGGAGGTGTGATTTCAGCAAATCCCTTCCCCCCCTTTCAGTTTCTCAATTAAATGAGGGGGTAATCTCCAAGGGACACGTGCAATTCTAAATATTCTATGATTTTAACATTCAATCAGAGCCTGGCTCTAACAAATAGACTGGGTATCCATTCTGGATAATGGAATGGTAGGCAATTCTTTAGAAGATATTCTATTTCCCAGCAGAATTGGTATGAAATAAATTTCTTTTACAGTGATACCTGTCCTAAGCCCTCCAAAACGGGGCTCCACCTTTGGAGATGCTGTAGGATAAGGTTTTACTTGCAGAATTTTCATGTGACATTTTTCAGTGGCAGAATAGTGTGTGTGTGTGTGTGTGTGTGTGTGTGTGAGTGTGTGTGTGGAGGGTGGAGGTGTGGGGAATTGGGGGTGGGAAATGCTGGACTCTGATTAGTCAGATAATGAACCCCGTCTGCTTTTAATCAGCCCCTTCCTGTTCTCCCAGACCTCTAAACTTTTAATATTAATGGAAACAGATTTGAATTCTGGAAAGAGCTATTCTGGAAAATAATTGGATATTTACTAGGTGAAAAGTGAAATTGCACAGGCATTTTATAGGGTTTGGTATTTGACAGGTGCCATTTTTCTTTCCAATGTGTTGCATACCTCTGTTTTATAAACCAGTATGGATAGTGGCATAAAAGATTACAAGTTTGCATGGTGGTGAGGGCCGGGAGTATGTTGGGGAGGGCAGGAAGAGAGAACAATCGGGGGCAAGATTGAAACCTTTGAATTAGTGGGACATAATTTTTTAAGGCAAAGACTGATTTTTCTTTAAAAGAAATGGAGTCATTTTCATAAATGGAGATTGGAGAGAGAGCGAGAGAGAGAAGGAGTTGCTGGCTTACCTATTGGAGTCTGTTTTACCCCATCCATAGAGAAGGGAAGTCAGTACTGGAAGGAAGTGGGAGCTTTTATTAAAACAAAGCACAGACCCTTCCAGAACAGGCTGCTAGGACCGGAGGGAAGAAGGGCTACCCCAGCAGGTTGTCTCAGTCCCCTCGGTTTGTTTCCCTTGAAGGTCTCTCACTTCACTTGCTACAGCTGTGAGCACCCGGACCCTCACATGTTCTTTCTTTAATGGTCTGGCCCAAGTGAGAGCAGAACCCTTCTTTGGGGGGAATCCTCTAAGTATAGCTGAAATAGCTTGATATTTTTAAAGATTATTACTTTTTTTATCTATGAAAAGAGGGAACAAAAAAGAAAATACTTTACAGAGTATACGAACACTCAGAACAGGCTTCTAGAGTAGATACTTTTCTGAGGCCATAATGAACTTGAAGTGCCAGAGAACTAGTCTAGTTTTAAGAAAATCTCAGTTGCTTTCTGGTCCTAGAGCTCCCTCTCTGTCTCCACAGGGCGGCCGCCATTTTATTTCCCACCACAAGAGAGTGAGCAGCCAAAGAGAAGAAAAGCTCGTCCTGCAGTCCTGTTTTTCATCTACCTCATTCTAGTGGCCAAGCTGAAGCTCCTTGTTCCCCATCGACTGGCAAGCGTTCATCTGTGAGTATAGTGTTGGTCACAGGTGAGGGGGCTGGGCAGGAAAATCTGGACTGCTCCCTGCAACTTGAGCCACTGCTGAGAGGACAATTGAACCCCTTACTACCTACTGATGAAGTAACACATTTGGGTCTCAATGGAGAGACGTAATTATCTGTAGTGATTTTATTCATATCCTTTAGGGAGCACCATGTAGGAACATTGGGAAGTAACACAATCATATCAAATTTTCTTTTTTTCCTGAGAAGTACTCTTTGAAGGCGATATGTGTCATCAACCTTTTCAATTTATTTTAGGTGGTTACTTGGAGAAAAACATGAAAGTTTCCAGCTTCTACAAGTTCATGCAGAATATGGTGCCCTTTCAGCTTTTCCTGAAAACTAGGCTTTTTAGACCAGGGTTTTTGAGGCTGAGGAAACTGAGGCCAAGACTGGTGAAGGGATGTGTCAAAGCCACTCAGTAAATCACTAACAGAGCCAGGATGAGCCTTCAGGCAGCCTGAGTGCCAGAGCAGAGCCCTGCAGAATAATAACTTTGGGAAATGATTTTGATGCCACAGAATTAAGGCACCTCCCACACAGAGCTCAAACTCAGGTCAAGGGCATCTCAACATTGCTTTCTAATCCTAGGTTCTAAAAGGCCTCAACTGGTAAAGGAACTAAGGGCAGTCCCATCACCTGGTAGCTAAAAGCTGGTCCCTGTTGGAAAATTCCTGTTGTTTCCACCCCACTAGACTTACACCGGATACCATGGTCATTTCAGAGAATTCATGGAAGGTATGTTTAGGTAAACTGGATGGGGAAAGAAAAGGAGGGAGTAGAGAGGGAGGGGAAATATTTCTTTGAATCCTAGGACCAGACCTTCAGCTCAACCATAATCGATGTCTTAGGCTCTATCTCCTAGAGAGCACTCATCCTCAAGGGCCACCTTGTGTCCCCAGCACCTAGCACAGGGCCTAGCATATAATAAGCATACAATTAAAATAATTATTGAATGGATGGACAAATAAATGGATAAATGGATGAATTTTAAAAGAACAAATTCATTCTCAAGGGCCACCTCCCGGAGTGTGCAACTTCCCAGCTCTGCACAAACCCAGCTAAAGAAACCATGGCCCATTTTAGAGTTTGAAGAATCATACAAACAATTCATCTGTGTGCTGGGTATTCATTTTGCAGAACATCTATGGAGAATGTTTAATATCCATTCTGACTCCTCCTGACTCCTGCTTGAGCTTCATGGTCATATTCTCCCATTCCATAGCTGGTGGATGCTTGGGGAATATTGATTGGTTTTAAAATTAGTCTAAATAAAATGTAACTTGTCAAGTAAATCTTACTACAAATTCATCATGAAATGCTTCCCAGAAGCAAACAAAATGAATTTGGATTACAAACCAGCATTAACCAAAAGAAGTTTCTGCACTATCCCAGATGTGGCTGATGAGGCTGAGGCAAATGGTTTTAAATTTAATTTGTATTAAAAATAAGATTTAAATTTAAATAGCCACAGGTAGCTAGTGGCTACCGCAGTTATAAACTGCATCCCCAATCTTTTCCAGCAGAGTAAAAACTGAAACTTTTCCCCAGGCATTTTTTTTTTCATATTAGTGCAGAGAGATAGCCTTGGGTATGCTGAAAATTTAATATACTTTCTTTGTAGATATTGAGCATAAATAGCCAATGCTGGTGAGGACAAAAATGATATTTTCAAGCAGTGCCGGTGACAGTATAAATTTGCTCTTTTAAAATTCATCCATTCATCCATTTATTTGTCCATCCATTCAATAATTATTTTAATTGTATGCTTATTATATGCTAGGCCCTGTGCTAGGTGCTGGGACACAAACATGACCAAGACACAATCCCTTCCTTCAAAAGCAGCTCACATTCAAGTAGTCAGGTGAAAAAATTGCAATAAAATATGATAATAATACCTTTCACTTTTAAAGCACCGTCTGTGTACCAGGCACCAAGCTAAAGGCATTACATAGATTTTCTCATTAAACCCTTACAATAACCCTGTAAGTTAAGCATGTGTGTTCCCATTTTACAGACAAAGAAGCTGAACTTAGAGAAGTTAACTAATTGACTAAGTTTGCACAGTGAGTGCTGCAAATCGGGCATATATAAATATAGTTGTTGCACAAATAAGGGAGTAATTAACTATGTTGCAGTGTAGGTAGGAGTGCTAGGAAGAAAACTTTAAGCTGAATCTGGAAGGATGAGCAAGAAACGTGCCCAAGAAAAATCCATTTGGTTCTGTAGCCTTAAAACAATTTTGTATACTTTGACCCTGTAGCTCCACTTCTGAGAATCTATTTTAAGGAAATAATCCAAAAGTAGGGAAAAAAAAATTCTACATGAGTGAGTGTTTTCATTTCTCCATTATTTATAATACTGAACAATTGGAAACAACTTACATGTTATTAAAGCAACTAATGAAATGTTGTAAATGATCCGTAAGATGACTATGTAGCAGTATCAGAAATACTTATGGTATGATGTCAAGTGATAAAAGCAAAATACCACATTATATATTCACTGTGAATGCAATTATGGAGAACATGATCGCATATGGTCAAGATTGGAAGGGACACACGCTCAAACAAGAGTTGTGTTTGGACTGGGGTATTGGAGGTGATAGTATATTTTTCTTTTTCTCAAAATGTTCTTTAATATTCTTTTATCTTTTACCATAAAATAAGGGGAAATTTAAGAAGGAGACATTGAGCCTTTTTCCTGGTTTTAATTTGACTTTAGTTGTTCCAAATAGTGCCTTTCACTGGAAAATTTGAGATTCTCTTAAAAACGGATCAAATATGGAAAATATTGTGTGGTCCCCTCTGTCTTAGCCAACTCAAAATCAAGTCTCTGGGTAATTAAAGTAAGTTTAGAATTGTTTTCTTTGCACATGTTTGAACGGTCTTGATTTCATCATGATATACAACAGAAATTACATTACTGTCAAATATTTGCTGATGTTTATGGAGCTATAGGTTTGGAATAAGAGAACTAATGCAGGACAGTCATTCCATTTTCAAAATGTCTGTCTCCTGGGACCAAACTTGGGTTCTGAGTATGTTTCTTTTTAATTTCTGTGATGACATTAATATAAATCTAAGTCTTAATTTTGATAATGGGCTGCTGCTGCTGGATAAATGTGGAAATGAGAGGGAAGTATTTGGTTTTCTTAAGTTGTTGGGATGATATATAACTACACAAATATAACTTCAATAATGCTGTCACCTGGACATGCTGTGGGATAAGCCTTTGAGGCAAAATTCCATTTACTAATGGGACTGTCTCAAGTTTGACATAGGTAATAGTGAGGTACATTTTGTTCAGGGTTTAATTCACATCCAACAAATAATTCTATTAGACCCAACATGGCAGTAATTTACTTCCTCTTTTCTGTGCCTCAGTCTTCTTACCTGTAAAAAGGGAACAGCATTAGAGTCTAATTCCTAGGGTTATTTGTTTGTTTTTTTTGGTGTGCTGTTTGAAGGGTTACATTTCATTATTTTTTCATATGAGTATCCCGTTATTGCAGCACCATTTACTGAATTTTTGTTCCTTGTTTGTTTTTTGGAAAATGCACGGACCAGGACTTGAACCCAGGTTTCCCACATGGCAGGTGAGAATTCTACCACTGAACTGCCCTTGCACCCCCAGGGTTGTTTGGAGAATGATATAAGACAATACCCTGTGCTTAGCCCAGTATCTGACACACACTAATAGCTTATTGAGTGGACACCACTATTATTAGCCTGTACAAGACACTGTGCTATTAAATAGCAGCTTGTTTACTTGACTGTTTCCTCTACTACATTATAAGTTATTTGAGGACATGTGCTAATGTGCGACATGTTTATTGTTGTATCTTTAGAGCATGGTCTAGGACACAAGTAGTTGCTCAATAAATATTTGTGGAATGAAATGCATGAATACTTGGTGATTTATGGAAATATCAGGAAGCATGAACTTTAACTCCTGCCCTTTAGGAGTTTACAAACTAGGGGGTGGGGAAGGAGACATGATGTCGACAGGCCAATGGAGATTTGTGGGGACAGGAGTCAACTTAAAATTGGAAAACCAAGTTTTTAGTACTAGTTCAGCTCACTAATAATTTTAAATGTCACAAAGTGTTATAAATTTATGAGGGAACTGTATATGAATGTACTTTGTGAACTGAAAAGTGGTATATACAACTAAAGAGATGTTATTATTCTAAATAATGTCCATGCTATGCTGGAAATACTAAGTTCCAGATGGGTGGCCCTTAATCTCTAATGAGAGCTCTAGGAGCTCTGAAAAGAGAAAGATTCCAGATTAAGTGATAATTAGATTAATATTATTACATTGGCTTGCCAGTTAAAAATTATATTCATTATTCTTCACTCCTTAGAAATAGAGGATCAGGCCTGTGTAATGGCTGACCTTTTATCATCATGTTTAATCTTTGCTTAAATTGTTTCTAAGATTGAGGCAGTCAGTTGGGAACTCTTGAGATTGTCACATTTTCCTTCTGCAGTGGTAATGATGTCGAAACCAATTTGGAAGTGTGATTGGTAGTGAAATTGAAGTTTGAAGTTTTTTATTATCTCCACTTTCAGGTTTCCTCGGATACCACTACCACTGTCCCCCACTCCCTGGCCCAAATGACTCTTCAGTTTTTTTCAGCTCCTGAGCTGTGGTGGAATACTAAACTGATTTATCTAGAGAATGAGAGGAGGTGGTGAGCAGAAAAATAGGCAAGGAAGGGTTAGTTCTAATACTGACTTGATTACTGTGCAAAGGAAGGACATGAAACATATGGTAGTTTTTTTTCCTTAAGTATTTGGTTTAGATCTTATAGCCCACTTGGGGATCTGTTATTGCTGTTGGAATCACCAGGTTGGCTCCTTGAAGTTGGACTAAGGGGGATTGGATTTAATGATTTCCCAATGCCTGGCTCCATAGACTCTTAAGCCATTGCAAGAGCCATTTTCCTGATATATTCAGAAAGAAGCAAAATATAATCATGAATTATGCAGATAAATCTCTAGTTTGAGCATAACAACATGAAATGCTTGATTTGATTATTTTTATTGTCTATCCTTCTTTGATTAATTGGTCTGGGAAGCTCTTGTGCTGTATTAAGACAACCACAAACTTTAGGGTCAGACAATTTGGTGGTTGAGTCCCATCACTACCCATTGCTAGCTGGGTGATCTTGGTAAAGGTCCCTATTGTCCTTGAGCTCTAGTTTTCATCTCCAAAATAGGGGAAATTTTGGCAAAGATTCAATATGATAATGTATGTAAAGCAGCAGTCATGTAGTAGATTCTTCAGAAATAATTGCTGAGGAAAGTAAAAGTATGTGTTGGTAGTTTCTTCAAAGGGAGAAAAAAGAACAGAGGTACTTTCTCTGGCTCCTACAGCATTGACTCTTGGGGTATGTATCAAGGCTTTGACTGAGGTATTTTTCATATATGCTAATGAAAAAAACACTATGAGGATCTGTGAGTTATTGTCACTGGTCTTACTGAGGTCTGCATAACAGTAATTTTTTTCCACATCACAGGCTGGCTCAGATTCTTTGTGGGAATAAATACATTTTTATATCATCCAATAAAACAACATTCAGGACTCTCCATCTTCTGCCCCTCTGATTTTCAATTCATCCTAAACAATGCCAGGAGATTAATTGTCCTCAAACACCAAGTTGAAAGTAGCATATCCCTCCCTACACAGTGGTTTCCAGTGGCTCCCCATTGCCTACCAGATCTTCACAATTCCCAGCCTGGCACTCAAGGCTCTGTCTGGTATCTTTATAGTTTTATCTTACACTATTCTATTCTATGGGATCACTGAATGGCTAATAGCCAAGCAAACTATTTTTTGTATCCTGTACACAACTTGTGCTTTCCTGGAAAGTGCTTTGAAAGGTGTCATGGTCAAGTTCATGTGTCAACTTGGCCAGGTGGTGGTGCCCAGTTGTCTGTTCAAGCAAGCGCTGGCCTGTCTGTTGCTATGAGGACATTTCACAGACTTAAATCATGATCACACTGGCTGCATCCACAGCTGATTGCATTTGTAATTAGCTAAGGGTAGTGTCTTCTGCAATGTGTGATCCTTAATTGCATCACTGGAAGGCTTTTAAGGAGGATCAGAAGAGACAGTCACTCTTCTTCCTGCTTCAGCCAGCCAACCTCTCATGAGAGTTCACTGGGGACCTTCCTCGGAGCTGCCAGCTTTAGGCCTGCCCTACAGACCTTGGACTCTGCATTCCCACAGTTACTTGAGACACTTTTATAAATTTTATGTTTATGGATATCACCTGCTGATTCTGTTTCTCTAGAGAACCCTAGCTAATACAGAAGGGAAGGATAGAAGAGAGGAAAGAAAAATGATTGAGAATTACTATGACGATTTCAGTGTGTGTGTGCATGTGTGTGTACATGTGTTGTGTGTGTGTGTGTAATCCAGCCACTTTTACTTATGCTCTAAGGGGACTTCTGCCATGGAAGGATATCTAGAAAGAGCCATTCCTGTAGTCTGTGCTCCTGCCAACGAGCTTTGTTCTTCGTGCCTTTAACTGGATAATTCCTATTAATCTTTCAGGTCCCAGCTTGGAACCACCTTCTCCAAAATTCTGAATCCATCCCAAGTTCAAGCTAGGTGGTCTTCCTTGATGCTCACTCACATAACAGCCTGTACTTTCCCTATTACACAGTAATGGAATTGTCCACTTATGTCTTTGTCATCTCTACTACACTGTGAGCTCACTGAAGGCAGGACTCATGCCTGTCTTGCTCATGGTTATTTCCCTATTGCCCCTCCCAGAGGGCCTGCTACATGGATACATTTGAGTCCATCAGCTGTTTGTTGAATGAAAACTTGAACAAACCTGGGAGGTTCATTATCTTTCATTCAAGGAGAGCTTTTTTACAAGCAAATTCAGATGTAAATATAACTTTATAATAGGGAAGACATTTTTAAAGATGGGCTATCTTTCATCAGGAGAGAGTACAGTGAAGTCTATGAATCTCTGGCAATTCAGACATATAGATCAAAATGGAAAATGTGCATTACAGAGAAAACTGTGTTGTTAGAATTTAGACAGAGCATCTAGGAAAATTTCCCCCTTTCAACATTCTTTTAACTGTTGTTTACTCAGTGGCTATGGTTTACTTCTTAATTTAGTTGTTGTTGCTTTTCCCTCATGGTTTAAAATGTTCTTTAGCTAAAGTAGCATTTATGAAAGCCCTCCAACTAGATGTGTTGTCTCCGTAACATGAACTCTGCCATAAGCCCCTTATATGGTTCTCCTCGTGATACCTTGCACAGTAATTATGAGGTTTCGCATCTTACCTCCCCTCCTTCTTTGTCAGCAGCTTCAGGGCAGGGACTGTGTCATCTTTCATTTTTTGTAGGTCAAGCTTCTAGCAAAATCCTTAACATGTAGTAGTATCCAGGGCATATTTATTGAAAGAATGGATGAATATGCAAAAAAAAAGAGAGATCCATCTTGAGAGGAAGGAGTCTCATTTGTGGCTGAGGTATTGACCAGGACTAAATAACCCCTAATGCAAAATACAGGATTCTGTCCCTAGTCTGCTGTTCCCTACTCCCACCAATAGTCATTCCTTTCTAAATATTTCTCATAGCCCATATTTTGAGTTAGAACTTAAACAACTGTATCAAAAGGACTGAGTATAAATACATTAGACTTCATCAAAATTTTAAAAACTGTGTGATGCAAAGTACACCATGAAGAAACTGACATCAGTCCCAGAATGGGAGAAAATATTTGTAAATCCTTTATCTGATAAGGGTCTAGTATCCAAAATATATACAAAACTCTTACAACTCTACAATAAGAAGATAAGTAGCCCAATTAATACATGGACAACGGTTTTGAATAGACATTTCTCCAAAGAAGATATACAAATGGCTAGTTGGCACATGAGAAGATGCTCATCATTAGCATGCAGGAAAATGCAAATCAAACCACAATGAGGGGCCTGCCACAATCAAGATGGCAGAATGAGAAGCTTCAGATTTCCATCGTCCCACAGAGGCTTTGAGCTACCAGCAAAAATTGGCAGAAACAATTTTCTCAGATCTCCAGAAACAGTGAAAGGATTGCATCAACAAGGTAAGTGCTGAATTAAGAAAAAGTACACTTGAAAGTGGTAGGACTGGGTGGTGCGATGGTGGCTCAGTGGCAGAATTCTCTGCTGCCATGCCAGAGACCCAGGTTTGATTCCCGTTTTCCTGCCCATGCAAAAATAAATAAATAAATAAAGTGGTAGGACTCCTGTTGCCCTAGCTGGCATCTAGTCCATTCCCTTACCAGCTTGGTGTGGGGCCAACAATGTTCCCAGTATGGATCCCTAGTCCCAGTTCCAGAGGAAGAACAACCCTTGTGTTCATGTTTGGCCTAATCTGTCTGGGGGTGGCTTGAGGGATTTGCAGTACCAGAATTTGCCTGCATGTGGAAGTTGGTTTATTGAGCTCTCCTATAGCATTCTCTGGTAGAGCAGTCAAGTGGCTGCCTGGGGCAAGTGATTGCTGGCTGTAGTATATACAGAGTAGTGCCTGGGACCATGAGGAAACTGTGTCCTAGAGAAGAGGGGGTAGAGGGTCTTTTGTATCTGTGTAAACAGAAGAATTCTTAGTGTCACTCCTGCCAGAGAAAGACAAGAAAGGACCATAAAGACCCCTACATTTTGGCCTGGAGCTGTTCTCTAAACTCATTGTATGGATAAGCTCTGAAGGAGAGTACTTACACAGGTCAATCTGTAAATAATGGAAAAGGCATTTTCGTTTTTCTTTAATAGACCCTGACATTCAAGGGAAGCTGTTATAACACAAACTGGACACAAACTTAAGTAACAGACACCTTAGAGTCTAAATTCCAGTGATAAAATGTAAAAATATAAAAATGTTCAGGTGGCCACAAAAAATTTCCAAACACACAAAGAATCAGGAAGTGATGACACAAACAAAGGAGAAAATTAAAACATTAGAAACCATCAATGAGGAGGATCAGACTTTGGACATCCCAAATAAAGACTGTAAAAATGACCTAACATGCAACTAGGCTAATGAACCTTGAGGACAGTATGTTGAATGAAATAAGCCAGAAACAAAAAGACAAATATTATAAAACCTCACTAATATGAACTGACTATAATGTACAAACTATAATATTAATTCGACAGCATAGATTATCAGATTAAAGCCTATTGTAAAGGTTCCTAGACTGTAAGCTCTTACAGCATTCATGTCTATTCTGGAGTTGTAAATGTTATTTCTAAATTCTGAGATGCTGAGCTTTTTGCATAAAACTTGGTCATTCCCTGGAACTTCAGGTATTTGTGTGAGACCTGAGACTCAGAGCCAGAGTTCTGCAGCTCTGAAAGTCAGCATTAACCCATATAGCAACTGTTTAAAAACACTGAAAAAGTGATCAGACTTCAATTAGAGATATGAGTGAAGCTGATCTAGGTAGGACTAAGGTGAATAAGAATAAAGAAAAATATTGACTGTGTTTTAAAACTTCAACTTCTTTGTGAGCCCAAAGGAAGAGATGTTCATTTCTTACAAAGTTTATATTTCCTGTAGCACACTTATCTAATTTAACTTGTATGGTCAGCTTATTTAAACATCATAATTACATGGAACCTTGAATAGGGAGTGATTTCTTGTTGGTTTGTACAGGATGATGGGATTCCCTGATACATCCCACAGTAACCTGGACAGAAGATTAAAAAGTATTTGCAAAGTCCCCTTGAAGGACTGGGGAGAAAAAGTGGATATATTCAACTTCCCCACCTGGAGAAGACCCAATATTCTCACAAGCATTGGGGACTACCAATTTGATGGACCAGGCCCTCGATCTTTCCCTTATGAAGCTTATTCATGCAAAGGAGGAGCTTAGCTTACTTATGATTATGCCTGAGAGTCATCCCCCAGAAAACCTCTTTTGTTGCTCAGATGTGGCCTCTCTCTCAAGGCCAATTCTGCAGGTGAACTCATTACCCTCCCCTCCACACACATAGGGTATGATCCCCAGGGGTGCAAATTTTCTTGGCAAAGTGGGTCATGACTCTTGGGGATGAGCTGACCCTGGCATCATGAGGTTGAGAAAGACTTCTTGAGCAGAAGGGGAAGAGAAATGAAACAAAATATAGTTTCAGTGGCTGAGAGAGTTCAAATAGAGTTGAGATGTCATTCTGGAGGTTACTCTTACGCAGTATATAGATATCCCTTTTCAGTTTTTGGTGTAGTGAAGTAGCTGAAGGAAATACCTGAAACTATTGAACTGTAATCCTATAGCCCTGATTCTTGAAAATGAATGCATAACTACAGTGCTTTTAAGGTGTAACCGTGTGATTGTCAAAACCTTGTGACTGACACTCCCTTTATTCAATGTGTGGACAGATGAGTAAGAGGGGAAAAAAAGACAAAATAAATAAATAATAGGGGAAGTGTGGAGGTATAGGATGTTTTGGGTGTTCTTTCTTACTTTTATTTTTATTTTTATTTGGAGTAATGAAAGTGTTCAAAAATCAATTGTGATGATGAATGCACTACTATATAGTGATACTGTGAACCACTGATTGTACAATCTGGATGATTATATGGTATGTGAATATATAATATATTTTAATATAAATGGCCCTAAATATGCACAAAGAGCTAAAGGAATTCAAGAAAATAATAGGTGAATACACAGAATATCAATAGGGAGAAAGAAACCAGACAAATGAACAAAAAAGAGCTGAAGACTACAGAAACGGAAGTTAAATATTCCTTAGAGGGTTTAACAGAAGATTGGAACTGATAAAGCAAAGAATCAGTGAATTGCAGGTAAAGCAATTGAAAACTTCCAGTCTCAGGAGCAGAATGAGGAAAGAATTAAGAAAGGTGAACAGACTAAGTAACCTATGTGACACCATCAAGAGTACAAATATACACATTGTAGGAGCCCCAGAAGGAGAAGAGAGAAAGGGACAGAGAGAATATGCAAGGAAATAATGGCTTAGCACTTTCACAGTTTAACAAAAGGCGTGACTGTACACATCCAAAATGCTCAATGAACTCCAAACAGATAAACTCAAATAAACCCACACTGTATCATGTTGTAATCAAACTGTTGAATGCCAAATATAGACAGAATTCTGAAAGCCACAAGAGGGAGCCTCCAAAAGATTAATTGCCAATTTCTCATTGGAAATTATGGAGACAAGGAGGCAAGTGGAAGACATATTTAAAGTGCTGAAATTTAAAAAATTGTCAACAAAGAGTTTGATATCTGTAAAATTGTCTTTCAAAAATGAAGGAGGAATTAAGGCTTTCCCAGTTAAACAAAAGTTGAAGGAATTCATCATCACTAGAACAGCTGTATAAGAAATACTGAAGGGAGTTCTGTAGATTGAAAGGAAAAGAAAATAGACAATTGACTGAAACCACATGAAGAAATAAAGATCTCCAGGAAAGATAATATCAATACTTTTGTATGTATATATATATGTGTATATATATATTTTGTATGCTTTATGGTGGGGGTCACATTTCATTCTTTTTCCATGTGCATATCCCGTTATTGCAGCACCATTTGTTCAGTTTTTTTCTTATTTGATTTACTTGTTTGTTTTTTGTTTTGGGGAAGTGCATGGACCAGGAATCAAACCCAGGTCTCCCACAAGGCAGGCAAGAATTCTACCACAAAACTATCCTCACACACCCCACTATTATGTTTTGTATTCATGACTCCACTTTTTACTTCTACAGTATCTTAAAGGCAAGTGCATAAAAATAATGATAAATCAGGTGGGAAAGGTAGGGGAATAGGAACGTAGCCTATGTATGTTATTGAAATTAAGTTGTCATGAAAGCAAACAAGATTGTTTTAAATTTAGGACGTTAAATTTAAGCCCCATGGTAGCCAGAAAGAAAATATCAGAGAATATACGAATCCATAGAGACAGAAAGTAGAGTATAAGATATTAGAGTTGGGGGACAAGGGCAATGGGGATTTAAGGCAAAATGAGTATAGACTTTCAATTTGGGGTAAAGGGAACATCCTCCTAATGGATGATGGTGAGGGCACTGCAACATCATGAATGTGATTAATCCCACTGAATGGTCTGCTTGGGAGGGGTTAGGATAGGAAGTTTTATGTTGTATATATGTTTCCACAATTTAAAAAGGAAGAAAAAACTAGAGTGATAATGACAAATTAAACACAATACATGATACCATATGGGCTCTAGAATGGAGAAGAAAAGGATCAAACAGACATGGTTTAAATACCCCTAAAGAGTGGGAGAAAGATCAAAGGTGATGGTGGAATTATATAGAAAAAGTAGGGTTTAATAAATGAGTATGAGTGCTGATGATTAAACTGATATCTCTTTTAGTCTCCAGTATCCTAGAACTGCTAGAAGTAAAAACCTAAAATTGAGGACTTGTAACCCATACTAAACTCTGAAATCTGTTCTACAATTAATGGTTGTGCTGTGCTTTTGAAATTTATTGCTTTTTTTGTATATATGTTATTTTTCACAAAAAGAAAAAAATCAATTATGATGATAAATGCACAGCTATATGATGATATTGTGAACCACTGATTTTACACTTTGTTCTAGTTTGCTAGCTGCCGGAAGGCAATATACCAGAAATGGAATGGCTTTTAATAAGTTGCTAGTTTACAGTTCCAAGGCTGAGGAAACATCCCAATTAAAGCAAGTCTATGAAAATGTCCAAATTAAGGCAGCAACAAGAAGTTACCTTCACTCAAGAAAGGCCAATGAAGTTCAGGGTTTCTCTCTCACTGGAAACGCACATGGAAAATTCTCTCAGCTTTCTCTCCCAGCTTCTTCTTTTAAAGGATTCCAGTAAAACCAATCAAGACCCACATAGAATGGGTGGAGACATGCCTCCAACTAATCAAGTTTAATACCCACAATTGAGTCATATCTCCATGGAGATAACCTAATCAAGCTTCCAACCTATAGTACCAAATAGGGATTAGAAGAAACTGTTGCTCTCATAAGATTGTTTAGGATTAAAACATTTTTTTTAGGGTACATAAACCCTTTCAAACTGGCACATTTCACTCTCTGGACCCTAAGAAAGACATGTTTTCCCCATATACAAAATACATTAATTCCATCACAATATCAGAAAACATTAAAGCATTTCAGTAACAATCAAATGCAATACAAGGTTAAAACCAGTACAAAATCTCATCAAAGTTAGCTAAAGGCATGGACAGTCCTAAGGCAAAATTTTTTCTGCTGGTGCCAACGCAACCTTGGGGTACATTGGGGAAACCACCTTTTTCTAGGGTCTACCCTCTCCAAGCATCAGGGCTGCACCCAGGCTCTCTGCCATCTCCGGGGCACACACTCAACCTCACCGTGTGGTGGCAGCCAGTCTCCCCAAAGCCCAAGGACTGTGCTCCACCCTCTCTAGGGCGTGAGGTGGCATGACTCTTCCACTACAAGGTGGAAGGCCCATCCTCTGCCTTCAGGACAAACTCACCCTCTTCACTTGCTTGGGTGGGTCCATTCTCCTGGCCTGAGATTTCTTGACTTCAGACCCCAGCCTCCATGGCTTTGCCTCTGAAGTTATTTTTCCTCCAATGTGTCCCTTCTCTGTCCCTCTCAGTCCTGATTGGCAGTGGTTCTTTTTACACAGATCCTGCAACACTCTCATTGGCTTTCTATGCAGTAGCCTCAGATCATGCTCATCAGATATAAGGAGTTTGCACAAATCCTTCCTGGATAACTCCATGTCCAATCCTGGCTTTCTCTGAAATGGCTGATTGGTTCCTCATTTGGCCAAATCCTTATGTGGGGCACCACTCTCTGGGGTCTCTCTTCCTGGAAGCACAGAATTTCCCAGAACATCAATTTTTGGTTTCTTTGTACCCAAGAGTTCAGTTCTCAGCTTATTTCTGTCTTATAAGCTGCGAGGAGAAACCAGGCTGTGCTTTGCACGTTTAATTTGGAAATCTCTTCTGCTAAATATCCAAGTTCATGGCTTTTAAAATCTGCCTTCTAGCCAAAGCCACTAGTCAATTTTGAAATTCGTGGACCCAGGTATCTGAGAGATGGTGGTATGTTGGTTATCTATAATTATAACTAAGACTCGCTTCCAGGAAACTTCCTTTATTTCTCAAATATGGCCTCTCTCTCTCTCTAAGCCCAACTCTGCAAGGAAAACCATTATCCTTCCCCCTACGTGGACATCACATTCAGGGGTAAAAGTCTCCCTGGTAACTGTGGGACATGACTCCCAGGGACGAGCCTGGCATTCTCTGTATGGGGTTTGTATTATTTTTGCAACTGTCCTGTGGGTTTGAAGCTATTTAAAAATAAAAAGTATTTTAAAAAAACACAATAATATATCACTTCACACCCACTTGGATGGTTGTATTTAAAGTCCAAAACAAGAGTCAGTGAGGATGTGGAGACATTAGAATTTTCATACAGTGTTGGTGGAAACATAAAATGATGCAGCCACTTTGGAAAACAGTTTGGTAGTTCCTCAAAATTTAAATCTGGAATTACCCAGGGATTTCACTCCAGGGTATATAGCCAAGAGAGTTGAAAATAAGTATTCACACAAAAACTCTTATGTGAATGTTCATAGCAACATTCATAACATATTATTCATAAGAGCTAAAAATGTCCATCAACTGATAATGAACATACAATATGTGGTAAAGCAATGAAGTGGAATATCATTCGGCTATAGAAGGGAATGAAGAACGGAGATATGCTACAGCATGGATGAACCTTGAAAATATAAGTGAAGGCGGCCAGCCATAAAGGTCACATATTTTATGATTCCGTTTATATGAAACATCCAGAATAAGCAAATCCACAGAGACAGAAAATTGATCAGTGGTTGCCAAGGTCTGGGGGATGGGGGAACTATGAACTGACTGCAAATTGGTACAGTTTCTTTTGGGATAATAAAAATGTCGTGGTACTAGATGGAGGTGTTCGTTGTACAACCTTGTGAACATACTAAAATCCACTGAATGTATACTATAAAAGGCTGAACTTTATGGTATATGAATTATTTCTCAATAAAGCTGCTATTAAAAAAGAAATGAACATAAATGTCTTATCATCCCACCTCATTTCCAGTCTTTGTCAGTGCTTACACATAAACTGATTTTTATGATTGCAATGAGTGAGTGCCCAATATTTTGTGTTGTACTTTTTAATTTAATGTTGTGTATCCATTTACATGTGCTGTATTAACCTAGTTTACATGTTCATCATTTTGAGAGAAAATTTTTATTGAAGTATAACATATATAATATATAGAAAATGCACAGATTATACGAGTACAGCTCGGAGAATTTTCCAGTGAGTACATTCATATGCTTCTCATTTGAACAGCATGGTGCTGTACCATAATTTGCTTAGCTCTTTCCCTATTTGGGTTGTTTCCCATTTTTCAACATTATAAATAACAAAGCGATGTTTATTTTTATAGATATTACCCCCGTGACTGAAATTATTTCTATGCAATATGTTCTCCAAAGCAAGATCAATGGATCAAAAAGTGTGTCAAAGTATCACCAGACTGCTTTTCTGAAAACACAAATCAATTTACAGATCCATTAGCAGTGTGCAACCATACCAAACTCACCACAGCTTCACAAATATTAGCTTTTATCATTTTAACTTCATTCCTCCTAGTTTATAAGGTGTGCAATGACGCTTTACAGTTGTTTTAATTTCTAGGGAGTTGTTTAATTTTCCTTCTAGCTGCTCCAAGTCATTTGAAAAAATATCAGTATAATGATACAGATTAGTTACAACCTAATTTCTCTGTTATAATGCTCCCTTTTCCTTTGATTCTTCTCCTATAGGGATATTTGTGCTATACCCATTCTAAATTTTTTTAGGTTTAAAAGGGGTGTTAATAATATGGGATGGGGGATGGAACTGTTTGATGTTCTTAGAGAGACTGGTTTCTCTGTATTTAAGGATGTCTCTGGCCTAGGAACTATCTGAAGGTTTTAAATGTTTCTGAAAAGTAAACTTAGTGAGTGCAACTTTTATAGGACCTCAGATAAATGCCTGTGTGTTCTTTAGGTTTAACAGGAATGATGTGGGTTGGGGTTTGACAAAACATGGCAATTAGCAATAAATAGCTAAAGCTTGCCTAAGAGTTGCTCCAGAGTAGCCTCTTGACTCTATTTGAAATCTCTTAGCCACTGATACCTTATTTTGTTAATTTCTTTTCTCCTTTTTGGTCTGGAAAGCATTGCCGATCCCATGGTGCCAGAGCTAGGCTCGTCCCTGGGAGTCATGTCCCACGTTACCAGGGAGACTTTTACCCCTGAATGTGATGTCCCACGTAGGGGGAAGGATAATGGTTTTCCTTGCAGAGTTGGGCTTAGAGAGAGAGAGGCCACATTTGAGAAATAAAGGAAGTTTCCTGGAAGCAAGTCTTAGGCATAATTATAGATAGCCTTAGCTTCTTTGCTACAAAAATAAGTTTCTTAAGGGTAACCTTCAAAATCAAGGGGTTGGCCTATTTTCTTGGGAGTTCCTGATGTTTGGGAGTGTACCAGGGGTTTCCCAGGTGGGAAAGTTTAGGAGTTCCATATTTTTTCTCCAGTCCCTGAAGGGACTCTACCAATACTTTTTAATTATCAGCCCACCATACTCTGGGATGTATCTGGGTATTACCTTAAGCTATACAGAATTACAAGGCCTTGTTCACATTCTGTGTTGTTTAAATGAGCTATCCGGACAGGTTGATTTAGGTTGTGTGCTCCAGAATATTTAGGTTCTAGACACAATAAACCTCTCTGCCTTTGGTCTCATACAGTAGGTGAAGCTCTAAAATACATATACTATTATCCCTTGCCCTGTATTCTTTTTTAGTAGTTTTTTAAAAATATTTTTATTGACAAAACTTCATACACATAGAGTCCAAACATGGTGTACAATCAGTGGCTCACAATATCATCACATAGTTGTGTATTCATCACCACGAACATTTTTTAGAACATTTGCATCACTCCAGAAAAAGAAATAAAAAGAAGAAAGAAAAAACTCATATATCCCATACCCCTTACGCCTCCCTCTCATTGACCACTAGTATTTCCATCTACCTAATTTATTTTACCCCTTACCCCTCCATTATTTATTATTTATCCATATTTATTTGCTCATCTGTCCATACTATGGATAAAAGGAGCATGAGACACAAGTTTTTCACAATCACAGTCACATTGTAAAAGTTATATCTTTATACAATCATCTTCAAGAATCAAGGTTACTGGAACACAGTGGAAAAGTTTCAGGTATTTCCCTCTATCCACTCCAACACACCATAAACTAAAAAGGCATATCTATATAATGTGTAAGAATAACCTCCAGAATAACTTCTCAACTATGTCTGAAATTTCTCAGCCACTGAAACTTTGTTTTGTCTCATTTCTGTCTTACCCCTTTTAGTCAAAAAGGCTTTCTCAGTCTCTTGATGCCAGGTCCTGGTTTATCCTGGGATTTCTGTCCCATGTTTCCAGGGAGACTTACACCCTTGGGAGTCATGTTCCACATGGGGTGGGGGGAGCGCAGTGAGTTCACCTGCCACATCAGCAAAAACGCTTTTTTATTAGTACATTTAATCATCATCATTGTCCACTCTAGGCATTACTAAGTTATACCATATCAGTTTTTATCCTCTATCTTTTCTTCTGGTTTCATAAGTGCCCCCAGCCCTTCTCCCTCAATCATACTCACATTCGGCTTCATTCAGTGTTCTAACATTATTGTATTACAGTTAGGTAGTGTTGTGCTATCCACTTCTGAATTTTTACTATCAGTTCTGTTGCACATTCTGTACTCCTTCAGCACCAAATGCCTAATCTCTACCCTATTTCTATCTCAACTTGTGTTCTCAACTCTCAAAGTTCACTCATTAATGTTAGCTCATATTAATGAGATCATACAGCATTTGTTCTTTTGTTTCATTGTCCTCAAGTTTCATCCATCCATGTTGTTCCTTGATTCATAACTTTATTCCGTCTTACAGCTGCATAATATTCCATCGTATGTTTATACCACAGCTTGTTAGGCCACTCATTCATTGATGGACATTCTGGCTGTTTCCATATATCTTTGCCCTACATTCTGATTTACCTTAGTCCCAACCAAATTGTCTTCATTTTCATTTCTAATTGAAGCCTGACCTCATTTTCAGTTACTTTAACAGTTGATGTATGTAGCAATACTAATTTTTAGAGCTGCCGAACTCCAGGTCTGAGTTTTAGGTGTCACAGAAATGCCCAAATTTCCAGGGAAATACCTGCTTATACACATATGGCACAGCATCTCAGAATCTAGAAGCAAACTTACAACTCCAGACTAAGTGTGACTGCTATAAGAGCTTACGATCTATGCTCCAATTTTTTTAATAAGGATTTTCTAAAAGAGACCATACCATATATATTCTTTTTTTTCTGGCTTATTTTCATAACACAGTGTCCATAGGGTTCATTCACTTCATTGCATGCCTCACGACTTTATTCCTTTTTATAGCCTCACAATATGCTATCACGTGTATACATCACAGTTCACCATTCTGCTTCTCAATCATTGTTCCCCTCATTACCCCACCCCCCATCTATTGGGCATCATGGATAATGTCCAAAATAATCTAATCATATCTTATAATGTCCTCACATAGTTGCACAATCATCAGCACTCTCAGTTTTAGACAATTTTCATTGGTCCAAGAAGACGACTGATGAACACAGCCTCACCAAATGTCAAATCTAAACCTCCCGTTATTACTTTTCCCTCCATCTCAATTATTTTCCCCTGGTATTGCTGTGGTGCTGTTGATGTCTTCCTGTTAACTATAGGCCATAACATGCAATATTATTTTTCCCTCTATACCTCTCTATTGTTGACTCTGTACAAGCTCAAACTTCTGAAGTAGTTCGTCTAAGAACTTATTTATCATTGCAGAGTTAATCAGTGGGATACATGACTGTATAAACCCCCTTTCATTTTATTCACCTTCAATATGGTAATATTACTTATAACCCCACTAATGACCTACCATCACATCTATTCATTCCCTTACATTTAAGTTCAACCTCATTGGATAACTGCTCACCCATCTCTAGCTTCTGTGTACCTTTAAGTCCTCTATATTGTGCGTTGTAAGCTTTTGAATTTACCTTTACCAGATTCATAAAAGTGAAATCATACAGCATCTATCCTTTTGTGTATGGCTTATTTCACTCAGCATTATGTCTTTAAGTTTCGTCCAAGTTGTAATATGCTTCAGGACTTCATTTTGTGTTACTGCTGCATAATACTCCATCGTATGTATACACCACATTTTGTTTATCCACTTATCTGTTGATTGGAAGGTGGATTGTTTCCATCTTGTAGCAACTGTAAATAGTGCTGATATGAACATTGGTGTGCAAATGTCTGTTCATGTCAATGCTTTAAGCTCTTCTTGTTCTACACCAAGTAGTGGTATTGCCAGGTCATTGGGCTACTCAATATTTAGTCCTCTAAAGAACCACCAAATTATCTTCCACAGAGGTTGAACTGCTATACATTCCCACCAGCAATGAGTAAGTGTTCTAATTTCTCCACATTCTCACTAACATTTGTAGTTTCCTGTTTGTTTAATAGCAGTCATTCTTATAGGTGTGAGGTGATATCTCACTGCCATTTTGATCTGCATTTCCCTTATAGCTAATTCAGAAAAATGTTTATTCATTCCTTTGCCCATTTTATAATTGGGTTATATATTCTTTTGTTGTTGAGTTGTATAGTTTCTTTATTTACACAGGATATCAAGCCTTTGTCCGACATGTGGTTTCCAAATATTTTCTCACATAGAACGGGCTGCCTCTTCCCCTTTTTGATGAAGTTTTTTTAGGCTCAGAAGCTTTTGATTTTGAGGAGTTCCAATTTATCTATTTTTTCCTTCTTTGCTTTGCTTTAGGTGTAAAGTTTAAGAAGCTACTCCTATTACTAGGTCTTGAAGATGTTTCCCTATATTTTCTTCTAGGAATTTTATGGTACTGTCTCTTCTATTTAGGTCTTTGATCCATTTTGAATTAATTTTTGTATAAGGTGTAAGGTAGGGGTCTTCTTTTATTCTTTTGGCTATTGATATCCAGTTCTCACATGCCTATTTATTGAAAAGACTATTCCTTCCCAGTTCAGTGGATTTGTGGGCCTTGTCAAAGATTAACTGACCAGAGACTTGGTGGTCTACCTCTGCAATCTCAATTCAATTCCATTGGTTAATATCTCTATCTTTGTGTCAGTACCATGCTGTTTTGACCACTGTGGCTTTATAATAAGCTTAAAAATCAGTAAGTGTTAGTCCTCCCACTTCACTTTTTTTCAAGGATTTTTTAGCTATTCAAGGTCTCTTTTCTTTCCAAATAAATTTGATTACTGGTTTTTCCAAGTCATCAAAGTAGCTTTTGGAATTTTGATTGGTATTTCATTGAATCTATAGATGAATTGGGGTAGAATTGATATCTTAATGACCTTCCTGTCCATGAGCATGGAATATTTTTCCACCTATGAAGATATTTTAAAATTTCTTTTAGCAATGTTTCTTGGTTTTCTGTGTACAGGTCCTTAACATCCCTGGTTAAATTTATTCCTAGACACTTGATTCTATTAGTTGCTATTTTGAATGTAATTTGTTCCTCAGTTATTTCCTCAGTTAGGTTATTACTTGTGTATGTAAACATTACTAAATTTTTACAGTAATCTTGTATCCCATCATTTTGATGAAATTATTTATTAGCTCAAGTAGCTTTGTCATAGATTTTTCAAGATTTTACAAGTAAAGTATCATGTCATCTGCAAATAATGAAAGTTTTACTTCCTCCTTTCCTATTTGGATGCCTTTTATTGATTTATCCTGCCTGATCACTCTACTTAGAACTTCTAGTACAATGCTGAATAATAGTCATGACAATAGTCATCCTTGTCTCGGTCCTGAGCTAAAGGCGAATGCTTCCAATCTCTCATCATTAAGTATGATGCTGACTATGGGTTTTTCATATATTCCATTTATAATATTGAGGAAAGTTCCCCCAATTCCCACCTTTTGAAGTATTTTTATCAGAAAAGGATGCTGAATTTTGTTGAATGCTTTTTCAGCATCAACTGAGATTACTATGTGATTTTCCCCTTTCGATTTGTTAATGTGCTGTATTATGTTGGTTTATTTTCTTGTGTTGAACCATCCTTGCATTCCTGGTATAAACACACTTGGTCATGATGTATAGTTCTTTTAATGTGTTATTAGATTCGATTTGCTAGTATCTTGCTGATATTTTTTCTTTTTTAAAAATTTATTTAATAATTTAAAAAATTTAACAAATGAACTAAAACATCAACATATATAATCAGTAATTCACAATATCATCACTTAGTTGCATATTCATCATTTCTTAGAACATTTGCATCAATTCAGAAAAAGAAATAAAAAGACAACAGAAAAAGAAAGAAAGCGAAAACAGAAAAAAAAAGATTATACGTACCATACTCCATACCCCTCGCTTTCATTAGCATTTCATACTAAATATATTTTAACATTTGTTCCCCCTATTATTTATTTTTATTCCATATGTTCTACTTGTCTGTTGACAAGGTAGATAAAAGGAACATCAGACACAAGGTTTTCACAATCACACAGTCACATTGTGAAAGCTATATCATTATTCAATCATCCTCAAGAAACATGGCTACTGGAACACAGCTCTACATTTTCAGGCAGTTCCCTCCAGCCTCTCCATTACATCTTGAATAACAAGGTGATATCTACTTAATGCATAAGAATAACCTCCAGGATAACCTCTAGACTCTGTTTGGAATCTCTCAGCCATTGACACTTTGTCTCATTTCATTCTTCCCCCTTTTGGTCTAGAAGGTTTTCTCAATCCCTTGATGCTGAGTCTCAGCTCATTCTAGGGTTTTTCTCAATCCCTTGATGCTGAGTCTCAGATCATTCTACGATTTCTGTCCCACGTTGTCAGGAAGGTCCACACTCCTGGGAGTCATGTCCTGCATGTCACGGGGAGGGTGGTGAGATTGCTTGTTGTGTTGGCTGGAGAGAGAGGCCATATCTGAGCAATAAAAGAGGTTCTCTTTGGGGTAACTTTTAGGCCTAAATTTTAAGTAGACTTGACCTATCCTTTGTGGGGTTAAATTTCATATGAACAAACCCCAAGACTGGGGGCTCAGCCTATAGCTTTGGTTGTCCACACTGCTTGTGAGAATATCAAGAATTCAACTTGGGGAAGTTGAATTTCTCCCCGTTCTCACCATTCCCCAAAGGGGACTTTGCAAATATTTTTCCACTCACTGATCGAATCACTCTGGGATTCATTGGGGCATCACTCTGGACAAACCAGCAAAATCTCATGTCCTACCTGAGATTCCAAGTACTTAAGGTATTCAATCAAGCTATCTACATAAATTATACTAGGAAATGCACTAGTCAAAATATAAATTTTGTACCAAATAAACATTTTTTGCTTTAGTCTCACACATAAGGTGAGATTTTAAAGTATTAATTACCATCTATTTTCAGCACCCTGCAGTAATGACATTCCTTTGTTCTTCCTCATGCAAAAACATTTTTACAATTTGTACATTTAGTCACTATTATTATACACTCTAGGCATTCCTGGATTATTCCATCTCAATCTTTAACATCTATCTTTTTTTCTGATTTCATTTATGCCCCCAGCCCTCCTCCCTCTATCATTCTCATATGCAGCTTCATTCAGTGTTTCAACATAATTGTATTATAGTTAGGTAGTATTGTGCTCTCCATTTCTGAGTTTTTATATTCAGACCTGTTGCACAATCTGTATCCCTTCAGCTTCAATTACCCAATATCTTACACTATCTCTATCTCCTGGTGGTCTCTGATATCAACAAAATATTCCAAGTTTATTCACTAATGTCAGTTCATATCAGTGAGACCATACAGTATATGTCCTTTTGTTTTTGGCTAATCTCACTCAGCATAATGTCCTCAAGGTCCATCCATGTTGTTACATGCATCATAACTTTATTCTGTCTTAAAGCTGCATAATATTCCATTGTATGTATATACCACAGTTTGTTTAGCAACTGGTCTGTTGATGGACATTTTGGCTGTTTCTGTCTCTTTGAAATTGTAAATAATGCTGCTATAAACATTGGTGTGCAAATGTCTGTTTATGTCTTTGCCCTTATGTCCTTTGAGTAGATACCTAGCAATGGTATTGCTGGGTCATATGGCAATTCTATATTCAGCTTTTTGAGGAACCGCCAAACTGCCTTCCACAGCAGTTGTACCATTTGACATTCCCACCAACAGTGAATAAGTGTGCCTCTTTCTCCACATTCTCTCCAGCACTTGTCATTTTCTGTTTTGTTGATAATGCCAATTCTGGTGGGTGTGAGATGATATCTCATTGTGGTTTTGATTTGCATTTCTCTATTTGTCAGGGAAGTTGAGCATCTCTTCACATACCTTTTGGCCATTTGTATTTCCTCTTCTGAGAAGTGTCTGTTCAAGTCTTTTTCCCATTTTGTAATTGTATTGGCTGTCTTTCTGTTGTTGAGTTGAACAATCTCTTTATAAATTCTGAATACCAGACCTTTATCTGATATGTCATTTCCAAATATTGTCTCCCATTGTGTAGGCTGTCTTTTTACTTTCTTGATGAAATTCTTTGATGCACAAAAGTGTTTAATTTTGAGGAGTTCCCGTTTATTTCTTTCTTTCTTCAGTGCTCTTGCTTTGGGTGTAAGGTCTATAAAACCACCTCCAAGTATAAAATTTATAAGATATTTCCCTACATTTTCTTCTAACTGTTTTATGGTCTTAGACCTAATGTTTAGGTCTTTGATCCATTTTGAGTTAACTTTTGTATAGGGTGTGAGATATGGGTCCTCTTTCATTCTTTTGCATATGGATATCCAGTTCTCTAGGCACTATTTATTGAAGAGACTGTTCTGTCCCAGGTGAGTTGGCTTGACTGCCTTATCAAAGATCAATTGACCATAGATGAGAGGGTCTATATCTGAACACTCTATTAGATTCCATTTGTCAATGTATCTATCTTTATGCCAGTACCATACTGCTTTGACCACCGTAGCTTCATAATATGCCTTAAAGTCAGGCAGGGTGAGACCTCCGACTTCATTTTTTTTCCTCAGGAAACTTTTAGCTATTCAGGGCACCCTGCCCTTCCAGATAAATTTGCTTATTGTTTTTTCTATTTCTGAAAAGTAAGTTGTTGGGATTTTGATTGGTATTGCATTTAATCTGTAAATCAATGTAGGTAGAATTGACATCTTAACTATATTTAGTCTTCCAATCCATGAACACGGTATGCCCTTCCATCTATTTAGGTCTTCTGTGATTTCTTTTAACAATTTCTTGTAGTTTTCTTTGTATAGGTCTTTTGTCTCTTTAGTTAAATTTATTCCTAAATATTTTATTCTTTTGGTTGCAATTGTAAATGGAATTCGTTTCTT
>PVIY010007803.1:0-52108 GCA_004026745.1 Myrmecophaga tridactyla | reverse complement strand
CAGTGTATAGAAACACTACAGATTTTTGAGTGTTGATCTTGTACCCTGCCACTTTGCTGTACTCGTTTATTAGCTGCAGTAGTTTTGCTGTGGATTTTTCAGGGTTTTCGACATATAGTATCATATCATCTGCAAACAGTGAGAGTTTTACTTCTTCCTTTCCAATTTTGATACCTTGTATTTCTTTTTCTTGTCTAATTGCTCTGGCTAGAACTTCCAACACAATGTTGAATAACAGTGGTGATAGTGGACATCCTTGTCTTGTTCCTGATCTTAGGGGGAAGTTTTCAGTTTTTCCCCATTGAGGATGATATTAGCTGTGGGTTTTTCATATATTCCCTTTATCATTTTAAGGAAGTTCCCTTCTATTCCTATCCTTTGAAGTGGTTTCAACAGGAAACGATGTTGAATGTTGTCAAATGCCTTTTCTGCTCAATAGAGATGATCATGTGGTTTTCTGCTTTGATTTGTTGATATGGTGTACTACAGTAATTGATTTTCTTATGTTGAACCATCCTCGCATACCTGGGATGAATCCTACTTGGTCATGGTGTATAATTCTTTTAATGTGTTGCTGGATTCGATTTGCTAGAATTTTGTTGAGGATTTTTGCATCTATATTCATTAGAGAGATTGGTCTATAGTTTTCTTTTTTTGTAATATCTTCGTCTGGCTTTAGTATGAGGGTGATGTTGGCTTCGTAGAACGAATTAGGTAGCTTTCCCTCCTCTTCAATTTTTTTGAAGAGTTTGAGCAGGATTGGTACTAATTCTTTCTGGAATGTTTGGTAGAATTCACATGTGAAGCCATCTGGTCCTGGACTTTTCTTTTTGGGGAGCTTCTTAATGACTGATTCAATTTCTTTACTTATGATTGGTTTGTTGAGGTCATCTATTTCTTCTCGAGTCAAAGTTGGTTGTTCATGCCATTCTAGGAAGTTGTCCATTTCATTTACATTGTTGTATTTATTAGCATAAAGTTGTTCATAGTATCCTGTCATTACTTCCTTTATTTCTGTGGGGTCAGTGGTTATGTCTCCTCTTCCATTTCTGATCTTATTTATTTGCATCCTCTTTCTTCTTCTTTTTGTCAATCTTGCTAAGGGTCCATCAATCTTAATGATTTTCTCATAGAACCAGCTTCTCGTTTTATTGATTTTCTCAATTGTTTTCATGTTCTCAATTTCATTTATTTCTGCTCTAATCTTTGTTATTTCTTTCCTTTTGCTTGCTTTGGGGTTAGTTTGCTGTTCTTTCTCTAGTTCTTCCAAGTGGACAGTTAATTCCTCGATTTTTGCCCTTTCTTCTTTTTTGATATAGGCATTTAGAGCAATAAATTTCCCTCTTAGCACTGCGTTTGCTGCATCCCATAAGTTTTGATATGTTGTGTTTACATTTTAATTTGCCTCAAGATATTTACTGATTTCTCTTGTAATTTCTTCCTTGACCCACTGGTTGTTTAAGAGTGTGTTGTTGAGCCTCCACATATTTGTGAATTTTCTGGCACTCTGCCTATTATTGATTTCCAACTTCATTCCTTTATGATCTGAGAAAGTGTTTTGTATGATTTCAATCTTTTAAAATTTATTGAGACTTGCTTTGTGACCCAGCATATGGTCTATCTTTGAGAATGATCCATGAGCACTTGAGAAAAAGGTGTGTCCTGCTGTTGTGGGGTGTAATGTTCTATAAATGTCTGTTAAGTCTAGCTCATTTATTATATTATTCAACTTCTCTGTTTCTTTATTGATCCTCTGTCTAGATGTTCTGTCCATTGATGAGAGTGTGGAATTGAAGTCTCCAACTATTATTGTAGATGTGTCTATTTCTCTTTTCAGTGTTTGCCACATGTATTTTGGAGCATTCTGGTTCAGTGCATAAATATTTATGATTGTTATGTCTTCATGCTGAATTGTTCCTTTTATTAATACATAGTGTCCTTCTTTGTCTCTTTTAACTGTTTTACATTTGAAGTCTAATTTGCTGGATATTAGTATAGCTACTCCTGCTCTTTTCTGATTGTTATTTGCATGAAATATCTTTTCCCAACCTTTCACTTTCAACCTATGTTTATCCTTGGGCTATGTGTTTCCTGTAGACAGCATATAGATGGGTCCTGTTTTTTAATCCATTCTGCCAGTCTATGTCTTTTGATTGGGGAGTTTAATTCATTAACATTTAGTGTTATTACCTTATGGGTAGTACTTTCTTCTACCATTTTGCTTTTTGGATTTTATAGGTCATATCTAATTTTCCTTCTTTTTATCTTTACTCATAGTCTTCCTTTCTACACTCTTCTCCACACCTCTCTCGTCTGTCTTTTCGTATCTCTCTCTAGTGCTCCCTTTAGTGTTTCTTGCAGAGCTGGTCTCTTGGTCACAAATTCTCTCAGTGATTTTTTGTCTGAGAGTGTTTTAATTTCTCCCTCATTTTTGAAGGACAATTTTGCTGGATATAGAATTCTTGGTTGGCAGTTTTTCTCTTTTAGTAATTTAAATATATCATCCCACTCTTCTTCCCTTCGTGGTTTCTGCTGAAAAATCTATGCATAGTCTTATTGGGTTTCCCTTGTATGTGACAGATTGCTTTTCTCTTGCTGCTTTCAAGATCCTATCTTTCTCTTTGACCTCTGACATTCTGATTAGTAAGTGTCTTGGAGTACGTCTCTTTGGATCTATTCTCTTTGGGGTATGCTGCACTTCTTGGATCTGTAATTTTTTAAGTCTTTCATAAGAGTTGGGAAATTTTCAGTGATAATTTCCTCCATTAGTTTTTCTCCTCCTTTCTCTTCTCTTTTCCTTCTGGGACACCCACAGCATGTATATTTGTGCACTTCATATTGTCATTCAATTCCCTGAGTCCCTGCTCGTATTTTTCCATTTTTTCCCTATAGTTTCTGTTTCTTGTTGGATTTCAGATGTTCCATCCTCCAGTTCACTAATCCTATTTTCTGCTTCTCGAAATCTACCATTGTAGGTTTCCATTGTTTTTTCATCTCTTCTACTGTGCTTTTCATGCCCATACGTTCTGTAATTTGTTTTTTCAGACTTTCCATTTCTTCTTTTTGTTCATTTCTTGCCTTTTTCATATCCTCCCTCAATTCATTGATTTGGTTTTTGATGAGGTTCTCCATGTCTGTTTGCATATTCTGAATTAATTGTTTCAGCTCCTGTATCTCATTTGAATGTTGGTTTGTTCCTTTAATTGGGCCGTATCTTCAATTTTCCTGGTGTGATTTGTTATTTTTTGCTGGCACCTAGACACTTAATTACCTTAACTAGTTTATTCTGGATATTGCTTTCACTTCCTTTACCTAAGGTTTTCTTGCTGGATGGATTTGTTGTCTATCTGTTCTTTGACATTCAGTTCAGCTTATTCTGGACCTCTAGCTTAGGTTTTGTTTAACAGAGGAAAATTTTTCAGTTCTTGTTTTCTTGCTTCTTGCCCTGCTTGTATGGTGCCTTCCCCCCCCCCCCCCCACTCTTAGGAGGGTCTGCTTAGGTATTATAGACCCAGCCGGATTTTCCCAGGTCAAACTGGCCTCCTATCAGGAGGAAAGAGTCACCTGCGTCAGTTTTCCCTGAGGGTGAAACCCAGAAGGTTGAAGGACTTTCCTGTGAAGTCTCTGGACTCTGTTTTTCTTATCCTGCCCAGTAGGTGGCGCTTATCTGCCTGTGGGTCCCACTAGCATAAGATGATGTGGTACCTTTAACTTTGGCAGACTCTCCCTGCTGGGGGCATGGTGGAGACAGAGGACAGGTTGTAGGCTGGTTTTAGTGGCTTCAAATTACCAAGCCCTGGTATCTGAATTCCTTAAGGGAGGGTATTCCACTTGAGTTAGACATCACCTCTCCCCCAGGGAAGACACAGTTTCCAGATAAGCCCTCAAATGAGCTTCTTACTGCCTATGCCGGGGCAGTTGCAGCCTGAGAAGTCCTGCCGCTGAATCCAAAGGCAGTCAAGCCTTTGTAGAAACACAGGCACAAAAACCTGTTTCCTTTTTTTTTCTTTTTCCATCAGCCCTACCCCCTTGGAGTCGGGGCAAAAATGAGCGACCTCCGCTTTGACCAGGTTCCCCTGAGCTGGGGGCCTATTTTTAGTAGTCAGAATTTGTTTATTAATTCCACAGTTGCCATTTGGTTGGGCTCAGCCCCTGCTGCTGGTAAAGTCCCTTTCCTTTCCTTTCCTTTTTGGGAAGCAGCCTGTGGGGGAGGGGCGCTGGCTGCCGTGGCTTGGGGAACTTATGGTTCTGGGGAGGCTTGCAGCTGGTCCAGCTGGACCAAACTGGTGTATGCTGTGTGTCCTGTCACTGACATGGCCCCAGGAGCTGTTCTGTACTATTTTTGGTTATTTTGTGGTTGTTCTGGAGGATGAGCTAAAATGCACACATTGCTAAGCCGCCATCTTGGCCCGGAACTTCTGCTGATAATTTTTGCTTCTATGTTCCTTAGGGAGATTGACCTGTAGTTTTCCTTTCTTGTAGCACTCTCTATCTGGTTTTGGTATTAGAGTGTTAGCTTCATAAATTGTGTTAGGCACCGTTCCTTTTTACTCAGTTTTTTTTGAAGAGTTTGAGCAAGATTAGTGTTAGTTCTTTTGGGGATGTTTGATAAGATTCCCCTGTGAAGCCATCTGGCCCTGGGCTTTTCTTTGTAGGAAGACTTTTGATGACTGATTGAGTTTCCTCACTGGTGATTGGTTTGTTGAGCTCTTCTATTTCTCCCTGAGTCAGTGTAGCTCATTTGTGTGTCTCCAGGAATTTGTCCATTTCCTCTAAGTCGTCTAGTTTGTTGGCGTATAGTTGTTCATAGTATTCTCTTATGATTTTCTTTATTTCTTCAGGATCCCTGATAAAAACATCCCTCTCATTTCTGATTGTGTTTATTTGAATTCTCTCTTTTTTCTTTGTCAGCCAAGCAAGGGGTCCATTGCTTTTAATGATTTTCTCAAAGAACCAACTTTTGGTTTTGTTGATTCTTTCTGTTGTTGTTTTTTTGTTGTTGTTCTCCAGTTCATTTCTTTCTGCTTCATTTATTTGCTTTTGGGTTAGTTTGCTCTTCTTTTTCTAGTGCCTCCAGGTGAGCAGTTAAGTCCTTGATTTTTGCTTGTTCTTCTTTTTTAATATAGGCATTTAGGCAATAAATTTCCCTCTCAGCACTGCTTTTGCTGCATTCCATAAGTTTTGATATGTTGTGTTCTTGTTTTCATTCATCTCCAAATAGCTACTGATTTCTCTAGCAATTTCTTCTTTGACCCACTGATTATTTAAGAGTATGTTGTTTAATCTTGATGTATTTGTGAAAGTTCTGGTTCTTTGGTGGTTATTGAATTCCAACTTCATTCCTTTGTGATCAGAGAGTGTGCTTTGAATAATTTCAGTCTTATTACATTCATTAAGACCTGTTTTCTATCCCAGCATATGATCTATTCTGGAGAACATTACATGAGGACTAGAGAAGACTGTATTTCCTGATGTTTTGGGGTGAAATGATCTATATATGTCTTTTAAGTCTAATTTCTTTATCAAATTGTATAAATTGTCTATTTCCTTGTTAATCTTCTGCTCATTGTTTTATCTATAGAGGAGAATGGTGTATTGAAGTCTCCTACTATTATTGTTAAAACATTTGTTGCTCCCTTCAGTTTTGCCAATAGTTTGCCTCAAGTACTTTGGAGCTCTTGATTGGGAATGTAAACAATTATGAATGTTGTTTCTTCTTGGTATATTATCCCTTTTATTAATATGTAGTGTCATTCTTTGTCTCTTATGACATCTTTATATTCAAAGTCTATTTCATCTGATATTAGTATAACTACTCTTGCTTTCTTTTCATTACAGCATGTATGGAACATCTTTTTTCCCCCATACTTTCACTTTTCATCTATTTGTATCCTTACGTCAAAGATGAATCTCTTATAAGCAGTATAGAGACGAATCAGGCTTTTAAACCATTCTGCCAATCTGTATCTCTTAATTGGTGGGTTTAGCCCATTGACTTTTAAAGTTATTATGAAAGACCTGTTCTTGAGTCTACCATCTTATCCTTTAATTTTTATTTTTTCATATCTATATATTCTTCCCCCCTCTCTTTTTATCCTTTAAGTACCCTTACTGATATTCTTCAATTCTTTGCTCTCCTCCAGACCTCCTTCTCCTCTCTCTTTTTTTCAGTGAACAGAACTACCTTTAGTATTTCTTGTAGGGCAGGCCTCTTGTTGACAAATTCCTTTAGCCTTCGTTTGTCTGAGAAGATTTTAATCTCTCCCTCAATTTTTGAAGGACATCTTGGCTGGAAGTCTTTCTTGTTCAGGATCTTAAATACATCATACCACTACCTTCTCACCTCCATGGTGCCTGTTGAATAGTCCAAACTCAGCCTTATGTAGTTTTCCTTGTATGTAGTGAATCGCTTTTCTCTTACGGCTTTCAGGATTTTCTACACTCTTCAGCATTTGACAATCTGATCAGTATGTGTCTTGGAGTAGGCCTCTTTGGATTTATTCTATTTATGGTTTGTTGGACTCCTTTGATTTGCATATTTATGTTTATTATAATAGTTGGGAAGGTTTCCCCCATTTTCTCTTCAACTAACCTTCCTAGCAATTTACTTTACTCTTTTCTTCTCCTTCTGGGAAACTGATGATTCTTATATTTGTGCTCTTCATTTCCCTGAAATTCCATTCTATTTTTTCCATCTTGCTTGCCATTTGTTCTTTTGTGCACTCGAGTTCAGTTGTCCTGTCATCTTGCTCACTTATTCTTTTTTCCACCTCTTCAAATCTGCTGTTGTGTGTCTGTATTATATTTTTACTTTGCCACACAGTATCTTTCTTTTCTGTGAGATCTGCTATTTTCTATTTATTCTTTCAAATTCATTTTTATGCTCTTTCAGTGTCTTCTTGATATCCTTTATGTTCTTATGAGCATTTAAAAAGTTTTTTTAATTTAAAAATGTAACATATATACCAAAAAGCAATAAATTTCCAAGTACATTTTTACAAGTAATTGTAGAACAGATTTTAAAGTTTGATATTGGTTAAGTTCCATGACTTTTCATTTTTTCTTCTAGATGCTTGCATTAGTTAGGGTTCTCTGGAGAGACAGAATCAGCAGGAGATATCTGTAGATATAAAATTTATAAAAATGTCTCATGTAGGCATGGGAATGTAGAGTCCAAGGTCTGTAGGACAGGCTGCAAGCTGGTAACCCCAATGAAGGTTCTCAACGAACTCTCAGGAGAGGCTGGCTGGACAACTGTGGGAATTGTAAGGGTTTAAGGTCTGTAGGGCAGGCCACAAGCTGACAACTCCAGTGAAGTTCTCACTGAACTCTCAGGAGAGGCAGACTGGACAACCGTGGGAATGGAAGAGTCCAAAATCTGTAGGGCAAGCTATGAAGCTGGCAATTCTGATGAAGGGTCTGGATGAACTCCACAGGAGAGGCTTGCCAGCTGAAGCAGGAAGAGTGACTTTCTCTTCTGAATCCTTCTTAAAAGCCTTCTGATGATTAGATTAAGCATCAAACATTGCAGAAGGCACTCCCCTTAGCTGATTACAAATGCAATCAGCTGCGGATGCAACCAATGTGATCATGATTTAAGTCCATGAAATGTCCTCATAGCAACAGACAGGCCAGCACTTGCCCAACCAGATAACCAGTTGCCACCACCTGGCCAAGTTGACCATGAACCTGACCATGTCACTGCTCTAAGACACCAGAGACCACCAGAAATATCAATATAATGATTCAGCAGTCTCACTCATTTGTTAACTCCTATCTTCTCTGTTATTCTCCTCTTTCTCTTTAAATAACATATATACATAACAGCAATAAATCTCAAGGTACATTGCAACAATTAGTTGTAGAACAGATTTCAGAGTTTGATATGGGTTACAATTCCACAATTTTAGGTTTTTACTTCTAGCTGCTCTAAGTTACTGGATACTAAAAGAAATACCAATATAATGATTCAGCAGTCATACTCTACTGTTAAACCCTACCTTGTCTGTATAATTAAACTATCCCCTTTGATCTTTCTCCCACTTTTTTAGGGTCTTATGACCATTTTTGATTAATTGTTCCAAAGTCTGTGTCCCCTCCAGTGGTTTAACTTCATCATTTGACTGGGCTGCATCTGCCTGATTCTTCATGTGCTTTGTGATTTTCTGTTGTGTTTGTAGTATTTGATTATTCTTGATATGGTTGATTTCGAAGTTGGTTTCCTTTACTCCTCTAAGGTTTTGTATTTGCTTAGATTTGCATTGGCAGTCCCCTTTTGCACTTAGTTTTTCAGTAATTCTCTGTCAAACCAAGGCTCAGGTCTCATGGAGGGGATGCAATTCTACTTGAAGCTTCCCAGCACATGGCACTCTTGAGCCTCTTCTTCGACTCTGGCCTGCATCTCCCCAACTGTGGTGGCCAACTGAGCAAGATGGAGAGTTGATGTAATTCCAGCTGGGGCTGCTGATGTAGGTGTGCACTGAGAGTTGTGTACTGGAGCTGAAGCGTGAGCACTGTGCACCTCAGCAGAGACTCCACTCATGGGCCTGATGGGTCTGGTGGCCCCCAGGTTCCCTCTTGGGATGATCTTGGGCTGTGGGGTTGGGTATTTCAGCTGCCCCTGCCCACAGCCAACCTGGAAATGCCTGACGGCTAGAAATGGGGCAGGACAGCCATTTGCAGTGCCTGGTAGGGCAGTTTGTTGTGGCACCCAGCTGAGCAGCTGGTTACGGCAGGTTGCACTTCCCGGTTCTCCATGGGAGCTCCCAGCTGCAGAGCTGCATAGGAAGATCTCCCAAGCTATCTGTGGGGATAGGCTGGAGTGCAGTGACAATACTCTCCTTCAGACCCAAACTTCTTCACATGCTTCTGTTTTCCCCTGGTGGGGACATGCCCAAGCTCACTTACTCCTGTCTCTCTGGCTCAATTTCTCTACTTTTTCATTCAAGGTCTCCCTGAGCAGGTTCTGTGGACACTTCCCTGCTGGTCCTGACCCAGCTGGCTTCTGAACATCTTGGACCAGCCCTGGCTTCTGATCAGGGTCCTGGGCTGAGTCACTTTGAAATCTCTGATTCAGCCCACGAGGTTGGGGTGGCAGCCCAGGCCTCCCTCCTTGTGCCAAGGCAGGGTGGGTAGGGCACAGGTACTGCCTGCTGATAGTGAGAAACACAGACCCACTCCTGCTCTGCTCCCTCTGATCAGCCCCCATACTATGATCTTGCAGCTTTAAAAATATTTGTTTTATTCTGTCATTGTTAAAAAAACATATTAAAATATGATAAATGATAGCCTCCACTTATTTGATAATAGAACAATTTCTCTCTTCTGCAGCTGGGATAAAAATGTAAATGCATTTTCTTCTTGAATGTTTTTTTATCAGGTTTAACTCTTCCTCTAGGACTTATGGTACTCCATGGGTTAAATTACAGATCTAAGTTAATTTTTGACCAAATTGAAATTCATTGATTACATTGTGATTTATTTTTCTAGTATTCTGTTGTTTCAGGTTTGCCATATGTTGAGTTATTAAATAATTAAATCTATTTATGGAATGTTAATATTTCCTGGGGCATTTTAAACCTAGATATCATATAGTTTTGGTAATTTGCACTTTTAATTTGTTTTGAAATCTTAAAGGATGAGTCTACAATCATCACCTTAAAAGTGATTCTTTCATGTCTTTTCCTATGCATTTTTTCTGAATAATTTTCCTAGTAACTTGTCAAATTCTATAAGACCTCTCAGTAGCTTTCATTTGCACTGCATTACATTTTTATGTAACCTTAAAGAAAACTTTATGTAAACTTAACTATATGATATTTGTTCTCTTCAGAATTTTTTCTTGGTAAATAGAATAATTTATTCATGTCTTGCTTTGCTTCCTCCGATGGTATATTATAATTTCCTTTCAATAAATCTTTAACCTCTCAAATTAAGTGAATAACCAAGTTTTAAATATTTTGTCCTTATTGTGAAAAGATTCTCCTTTTTCATTATATTGTCTCATTTTGTGTCACTTTTATTAGGAATGTAACTGACTTTTGACATTTATCTTAGATTGTGCTACTTTGCTGAACATATTTTTTGTTTCTAATGAATTTTGGATTGATGTCCTTGGGCTTCTTCTGTCTATAATCCTGTCATTTAAGAGGAGTGATATTTTTATTTCTTCCTATCACACATTTGTAACTCATTTACTTTTCTTCTTCAATCCCATTTTATTACAAAGTTAATTAAGACTGATGAGAGAGACATCCTTGTCATATTTCTCTTTTCATTAGAGTATCTCCATTGCCCCTGGGTCTTAATTTTAGGCATGGAGAATGATCCTGTTAAGAAAGAAACCTTCCTTTCCTTTTTCTTAACATTTTTTATTGTGAAATATAACATATATACAAAAAAGCAATAAATTTCAAAGTACATTTTAGCAAGTAGTTATAGAACAGATTTCAAAGCTTGGTACGGGTTACAGTGCCACAATTTCAGGTTTTTCCTTCTAGCTGCTCCAAGACACTGGATACTAAAAAGAAATATCAACATAATGATTGAGCAGTCACACTCATTTGTTAAATCCTATCTTCTCTGTTATAACTCCTCCTTCTCCTTTGATCCTTTTCCCAATCTTTAGGGATTTGAGGCTATGCTCATTCTAACTTTTTCATGTTGAAAAGGGATGTCAACAATATAGGACGGGGAGTGGAACTGGTTGCTGTTCTTGGAGAGGCTGGCTCCTCTGGGTTTCAGGACTTATCTGGCCTAGGAACCATCTGGAGGCTGTAGGTTTCTGAAAAGTAAACTTAGTGCGTGCAACTTTTGTTGGATCTCAGATAAAAACTCTGGGAGTTCTTTGGGGTTAACAGGAATGATGTTGGCTGGGGTTTGGCAAACTGTGGCAATTAGAAATTACAAGCTAAAGCTTCCATAAGAGTAGGCTCTAGAATAGCCTCTTGACTCTATTTGAACTCTCTCAGCCACTGATACCTTATTTGTTGAACGTCTTTTCCTCCTTTTGGTCAGGAAGCCATTGTCGGTCCCGTGGTGCCAGGGCCAGTCTCATCCCTGGGAGTCATCTCCCATATTGCCAGGGAGACTTTCACCCCTGGATGTTATGTCCCATGTACGGGGGGATGGTAATGATTTCATTTGCAGAGTTGGGCTTGGAGAGAGAGAGGCCATATCTGAACAAAAAAGATTCTCTGGAAGTAACTCTTAGGCATAGTTATAGGTAGGATTAGCTTCTCCACTACAAAAATAAGTTTCATAACTTCCATGCCTTTTTGTTTTCTTTGATCAATGGAGTTTTGAAGGTAAGAACTGTCTTTTCGCCATCCATTGAAATTGCTGGGCCTCAGCTCAGAGTTCTCATTGAGGACTTCCTTAGTGACCTTATGTAATGAGACACCCCTCTCTCCAATCTCTGGTCAAACTCTATTATGTCGTCCTGTCTTATTTTTTTCAGATCACTGATCACTCTAGGTAATTATTCTAGTAAGTTATATAGATTTCCTTGTCACTCTGCCCCATGAGGATGGATGATCCAAGAGAGCAGGGTGTTTCTGTGTCTTGTTCATTGTTGTGTGCTCAGTACCTGGAACAGTGCCTGGTACATGCAAGGTGCTTTATACACATATGTTGAATGCATGAATGAATGTTCTTATACTTTGCCTATTAATGTGACACCTTACGTTAAAAGTGTCTCTAGGGTGGGAGAAAAATCAAAGGTGATGGTGGAGTTATACAAAGAAGGTAGCGTTTAACAAATGAGTATGAGTGCTGAATCATTTTATTGATGTTTCTTTTCATCTCCAGTACCTTAGAGCGGCTAGAAGTAAAAACCTACAATTGTGGAATTCTAACCCATACCAAACCCTGAAATCTGTTCTATGACTAATTGTTGCAATGTACTTTGAAATTTGTTGCTTTTTTGTATATATGCTATTTTTCACAAAAAAAGGAAAATTGTGATTGTGACAATAAAGGGACAGCTATATGATGGCATTGTGAACTGTTGATTGTGCACTTCGGATGATTACATTGTATGTGAATATATAACATATATCAATACAAAAGAAATAATTTAAAAAGTGTCTCTAGGACATCAACTAATTCCATCCCCCATCCTGTATTGTCAGTACCCCTTTTCAACATGAAAAAGTTAGCATGGGCATAGCCCAAATATCCCTAAAGATTGGGAGAAGGATCAAAGGAGAAGGAGTCGTTATAAATAGAAGACAGGACTTATAAATGAGTATAACTGATGAATCATTATATTGATATTTCCTTTAGTCTCCTGTGTCTTTGATCAGTTAGAAGAGAAAACCTGAAACAGTGGAACTGTAACCCATATCCAACTCTGAAATCTGTTCTATAACAACTTGTTAAAATGTATTTTGAAAATTATTGCTTTTATGCTTATATAACTGTCATATTTCACAATAAAACATTTAAAAATTAATAGACATATTTTTTAAAAGTGTCTCTAGGGTTATTACAATTTTCTGTCTCTGAAAGACTTCTGCTAGGTCATGGTAGTTTTGTTATATTGCTGTATTCTAACGATTTTGTTTAGCTTTTTTTGTGTCTGTGTTCCTAAAACTAACCTATGCTTTTCTTTGATGTTCTTGTTGAGCATTTAAATAAAAACCCGATGTGCCTCTTGAAATGAGTTTGGTAGTATGCCCTTTTCTTTCTTTTTGGACAGATTGTTTAATAGAAGGATTGTTTCTTGGAAAAATTCTCCAGTGAGTCAATCAGAACCAGGTGACTGATCTGATATTATTTTAATATTACTTTTTCTGTTGTTTCTTCTATGAATAGCCTATTCATATTCTTTCTCCTGTGTCACAGTTGGTATTACATATAATTGTGTAGGTCATCATTCACATCTACTTGGTTTTCACTTTCATTAGTGTGCAGCTGAGAATGATAATAACTCACTCAATTCAATCATACATACATTCAACAAATAATTATTGCATCATTGTCCCTAGGTGCTGGTAGAGCAAAAATCAATAAGACACAGTCCTTGTTCTCATAGAGTCCATAATCTGTTTGTGGAAGGGATGCTGGTTAGTCTGTTCTGCACTCTCCCCTCCTCCCCCATCTCAATCCATTCTCTGCTCTGCTTTGTGCCCTGGGAGACTGGCCTCCATGGACTCAATCACCAAGGCTCTTTTACTTTCTCACTTCAGATAGGACTCCACTTTGGGGAAGAATGGCAAGAAATGAGAGGTACGGGATTATGAGAGGTTAGCATATTTATTCCCTTCTACCTATTGCCACAGCTCCTGCAGGCAACCCCTCTCCCAAAGCTCCAGTTCTTGCCATGTTCCAGTAGCACCATACTTGCTCTTTGCCCTTTATCTGGGTTGGTGGGGGGAGGTTATTGGCTTGCCTCGGGGTGCTTCAGTGTCCCTTGTTGGTTCCCTCAACCATACCCATACAAATAGTCCCTTTATTAAAGAGTACTTAGTGGAACCTCTTGGTCTATGCCAACCTTTTCTGGCCTGGAGCCTGGTTAATACAAGGGACCAGACAAACAAACGTGTAATTAAAGTATAGTGCAATAAATGGTCTAGTAGAGATATATGCAGGATGTGTTAAGGAAACAGAGAGGAGAGGCGCATAATCCCAAGTGCTATGATTTTCTTTTCTATTAATTGTTAAATAGCATTTTTTGTGTCTGATTTAGGATGCTGTATTTTTTTTCTTTTTTCTTTTGTGAATAATTTGGCCAGTGGTTATTATTATTTCTGCTAATTTTTCAAAGAAACAATTATTGGTTTGTTTACCAAATGATTTTTTTTAATCTTTTCCATTTTGCCTATTTTTATTTGGCTTTTCCATTTCTATTTTTCCTCGGGGAACTATTCCTTTTTAAAGAGATTTAGAGAGGTAGTTCATTATGTTTCTCCCACTCTATTTCTTACTTATTAATATAGGCATTTAGAGTGATAAGTTCTCCTTTAAGTAATGTGTTGGCAGTATTCAATACATTAGGAAATACTGTATTTATAATTCCATTAAAAAATATTTCATTGTTTTGTTCTGCATTTCCTCCCTGACCTGGGAGTAACTTGAGAGATTTAAAAACTCCACATTTTTTCTATTAATTTATTAATTTTTTTAAATACCAAAAAACACCATACAAATGCAAACATTCGTAACTTTTGATCATTCCGTTCTACATATATAATCAGTAATTCACAATATCATCACATAGTTGCATATTCATCATTATGATCATTTTTTGGAACATTTGCGTCTATTCAGAAAAAGAAATAAAAAGAAAACAGAAAAAAATTCATGCATACCATACCCCCCACCCCCTCACTGATCACCAGCATTTCACTCTAAATTTATTTTAACATTTGTTCCCCGTTATTTATTTTTTTTCCATATGTTTTACTCGTCTGTTGAGAAGGTAGACAAAAGGAGCATCAGCCACAAGGTTTTCACAACCACACAGTCACATTGTGACAGCTATATCATTATACAATCATCTTCAAGAAACATGACTACTGGAGCACAGCTCCACATTTTCAGGCAGTTCCCTCCAGCCTCTCCATTACATCTTGACTAACAAGGTGATATCTACTTAATGCATAAGAATAACCTCCAAGATAACTCTCGACTCTGTTTGGAATCTCTCAGCCATTGACACTTTATTTTGTCTCATTTCACTCTTCCCCCGTTTGGTTGAGAAGGTTTTCTCAATCCCCTTATGCTGAGTCTCAGCTCATTCTGGGGTTTTTCTCAATCCCTTGATGCTGAGTCTCAGCTCATTCCAGGATTTCTGTCCCACGTTGCCAGGAAGGTCCACACACCTGGGAGTCATGTCCCACGTAGACAGGGGGAGGGTGGTGAGTTTGCTTGTTGTCTTGGCTGGAGAGAGAGGCCACATCTGAAAACTCCACATTTTTGTTCATTATTTAATTCCGTTCTTGGTTTCTATTTTATTGTTATTTCATGGTAGTTTGAGAACGAGTTGTGTAGACTTTTTAAATATTTACTAAATGCATTTTTTAATTCTCTGCATGTGATCGATTTTGGTGGCACTTCTGCATTGGCCAAAACTAAAATGTCTTCCATTCCCTAATTATGAGGTTGTCTCCAAACAATAATGCTATATAGCCAAGTAAGGCTCCTTTAGAAAGTCATTGCAGCCCCTGCTGCCCTCAACAGGTGCCACCACTTGAAGAGGGAAACTTAGAGCACACTTTCCTTTTTAAAAACCGAGTCACGAGTAATCACCCTGACTCAAACCTCACACCTTGTCCTGTTTGGGGAGGTGGAGGTGGGGTGGGGAAGTTGCTTCTTTGTTTCTACTCTCCTAGCCCCTAACTTTGTTATTCTTTTTCTATTATGACGTCGAATGACCCTTTGGAATTAATGAACAAATGCTTCTTTCTCCCTTCTGACAACTGTGGCTGCTCCTATGATTCTACCTTAACTTTAGGCCCCTTTAGTCAATGCATATCCCTGGTTTCATCTGCCCTTCAGCCTAGCAATGAACACTTGCACAAATGCTACCTTATTTTCTATAAAGTGTGACTTTGTTTCATTGTTTTTCTTTACCTATCTGTGACAGAGGTGGCTAGCTGGCCCATCAAAAATACTCCTGTTCCCTCTTGCATGGTTGAGAATTGTTTCTGGGAGATGGTTACAGAATCAGGATCTAAATGTCCCAACCCCCTTTGTATCAGATATAGTCAGGCTCTTGCCAGTGGAATGTGAGCTGATATAGTTTATAGTTTGTGGCACTTCTAGGCTGGGTCGTTTAATAAGTGGTGGGACTTTTGTACTGTGGGAATGCTGAAATGCAGGATGGAAGGAACTTGGTCTCTTAATCACCACAGGAGAAAGAGCTGTTTGTCAATCAGGAATGCCTACATTCCTGAGACACAGGAAACAAATTTAGAAACAACTTTCTAATGTGTTAAGCCACTGAAATGTTGGGATTTGTTTTTATTACAACAGCTAGCTTCACCCTAACTAATATTATATTTGAACTGTCCTGTCCCAAATATTAAGATCTCTAGTTAAATGTGACTTTTTCTTTTGGTGTTTTTACCAGTTTTATTTTTAAATATATGTTGCTTTCCTGTTTGAGACATATATATTCAGAATGCTACATTTTGTTATCTTTCTATCATGGTTTCCTTGTTTCATCTCATTTAGTCTTATTTTGCTGAGAAATCTATTTTGTGTTATGTGATTAGAACCCCAGTTTTGATTCTATTTGCATAAGTTATAACAGACCTTCAACCCACTCTTAACTTTAAATCAGTTTATGTTTTTTGATGTAAAGTCAGTTTTTTCTTGTGGACAATAAGAGGTATTTTTAAACATTTTTTATTGTGAAATATAACACATACAAAAAGCAATAAATTTCAAAGCACAGTGCAACAAGTAGTTAAATAACAGATTTCAGAGTTTGGTATGAGTTACAATTCCACAATTTTAGGTTTTTACTTCTAGTTGCCCTAAGATGCTGGAGACTAAAAGAAATATCAATCTAATGATTCAGCAATCATAGTCATTTGTTAAACCCTACCTTCTCTGTATAACTCCACCATCGCCTTTGATCTTTCTATCTCACTCTTTAAGGATATTTGGGCTATGCCCATTCTAACTTTTTCATGTTGGAAAGGGCTGTTGATAGTATGGGATGGGGGATGGAAATAGTTGATGTTCTGGAGAGGCTGGCCCCTCTGCATTTCAGGACTTACCTGGCCTAGGAACCTATATAAAATGTATTTTTATAAGGTCAATTTGTAACTTTGTTTTGGAAGAGAATTCAACCCATATATACTCCTTCATATAACTGATATGCTGGCAGTGTTATTGGGTGAACAGAATAGTTCAAGTCCAGACTGCTCCAAATCCCAGCTCCACCATTCACTAGGTATTTGACCTTGGTCAAATCCCTTCCTCATAGTGAACCTCAATTTTCTTAACTATAAAGTGTGAACCGAATATTAAAGGTTTGCTGTGATAACTGAATGAAATAAAACATTTGAAAAGTCCCTGTGGGCTCTGTCGATAAATTGTCTCAGTTTTTCTAAAACCTAAGTGTGGTAGTTAGATTCAGTTGTCAACTTGGCCAGGTGAAGGCACCTAGTTTTGTTGCTGTGGACATGAGCCAATGGTATGTGAACCTCATCTGTTGCTTATTACATGTGCAGTCGGCTAGGAGGCGTGCCTGCTGCAATGAATGATGTTTGATTTAACTGGCTTGTGCTTAAATGAGAGAGCTCAATGTAGCACAGCCCAAGCAGCTCAGCATACCTCATCTCAGCACTCACAGCTCAGCCCAGGCCTTTGGAGATGCAGAAAGGAATCACCCCGGGGAAAGTTGTTGGAACCCAGAGGCCTGGAGAGAAGGCCAGCAGAGATCACCCTGTGCCTTCCACATAAGAAAGAACCTCAGTGGAATATTAGCTGCCTTTCCTCTGAAGAACTAATGAAATAAATCCCCTTTTATTAAAAGCCAATCTGTCTCTGGTGTGTTGCGTTCCGGCAGCTAGCAAACCAGAACACTAAGGTATACTGCTTTCTAAAAGAAACCCCAATTGTTTGGATCCTTGTGGTAATAGCTCCATTTCGCTTAGTATTGCGTAGATATTCCCCTCATGCTTGTTTTTTTTTCTTCTCTAGAGGGTGAGGGGCAAGTTTTGGAGTCATCCTTTAAATTTTTTCTTCATTTATCATGGGCAGCTCAATAATAATATCCTTTGTCTTAAGGTACAGGTAACAGAGCAGGATTTGAATCCAGGTTTGCTCACTCTTAATTCTAGAGGTCTTTCCAGCACAATAAGGATTGCAAGTAGAAGATGAGGCAGTGACTTCCCTCCTCATCGCTCACTACCACCACCATTAAAATTAGGCCACAAAACCAGTGACCCTTTGTATAACTTGAAACATCACGAAAGGTGTGCAGGTGGTTTGGGGCTATTGTGGTTTTATGGAATTCTGGGATTTTTCCCCCTTCTATTAACTTGGTAATCCCTAGATATAATACCTTATTGGATGATTAAGAGATTGGGAAATAATTGTGCAACAGAAGTCATATGGGAGGCAACGTTATAATGCTGCTGATTAATAATATAATTGTCCTAAGTCTTAATGCTGGTGGCATCAAACAATGATTTGTTCTCAGAAACATTGAGAGAGCAACTCTGGATAGCATCTTTCACTTCCCGAAGAAAGTATAGCTTTCAATAAGCAAGCCAATTGTGGGTTTAGGAAGAACGTTTTCTGGGGACAGAGAATGAGTATCAAGTGTTGTGTTTTTTGCCACCAGATCCATAATTGTGTGTTTGCAAAGGAGGGGGTTCAAGAAGGACATTGCAGAGGGAAATTTCAGCTCTTCTTTGGCCCTCAAGTATGACCAAGGGAACTGAAAAATAGGAGATGAATGAAAAGGATAGAGCCAGAACTGGTCTTCCAGGAAGACAGTCACCTTGCAAGGTATACTTTGAAGGGTACCAGAAAAGCCTCCTTATACACCACGATTCTCTATACCCCTTCCATTTCCAGCAATTTCATCCTGAGCATTTTCGTGGTAAGCATTGCCTTATTTAGGAAAACATTCACCCTGAAGCAGTACACATTAATTCCCTAGCTCTCCTTGTGAATGAACTTCTCAGATCTCTTTTCTTCCTGACTGTAGGACCAAGGCTTTGGTTGCCTTGGGGGAAAGGGTGGGGCCAGAAGGCAGAGAGGGCTGGATCCTGTCCAATTCATATGTTCCCCAGCCATTTTGGACGCGGTTACCTTGGCAGTGTTAGAAAGCTCCTTCTCCACACATCATCTGCCCTGGAGGCCTTTGTAGGAGTTGTTCTTTGTGCCAGGGATGGGTGGAGGTACTTGGTAAGTCCTGTATCTGGGAATGCGGGCTGTGGTGCCGGGAGGGACAGATGACAGGGGAAGAGGCTGTGGTTGTGGCCCCCTGGCTGGGGACCCAGAGTTGGAGCTGGGCCTTCGCAGGCAGAATAACATGCTTGATCTTATGGAAGCAGCTGCTTTTCCAGCCCCGTCTGCCACTCATCCACAGAGGGAGATCCTTGCTCATGGAAAGAAGAGGCTCCTTTGGACTTCCATGAAGGAGCTGGCTGAGGAGGAGGGGAACATGCCAGGAAGTGAAAGACATGTGTTTAAATTTAAAAGGGGAAGGGTGGAGTTCAAAAGTATGAAACCACTGACTTTCGGTATATTATCTCATGTATATAAGAAAAAAATTATTACCTGACTCACAGCTGTTGGAGGGTAGAAGGGGAGACAGGGATGCTGCAGGTATGGAGAATGAATGTTTCTCAGTCCTAGCTCCTGAGTATCAAAGGCAGCTGGCCTGTGTGGGTCTCTTGCTGGTTTCCTTCTTGGGCCAGGGAGGGCTTGAGGCCAAATCATAAAGCAAATAGAGTTGGGTTTTGCTGTTCAGTCTCTTCAGCTCCTACCCTGGAGGGCCCGCCCCTTTCCCTTCTCCTTTCTTTTTTTCTTTGGTGCATGGTCCGGGAATCGAACCCGGGTCTCCCATGTGGAAGGCGAGCCTTCTACCACTGAACCACTGTGCACCCCCCTTCTCCTTTTAATATTTTGAGTTGAGTGCTTCTCTGGTCCATCTCCTGCCTCAAGACAAAGAACCTAAGGTCTCATTCATACTTTAGGAGGTGACATCTTCATATGGAATCCTACCCAGAAGATTTGCCTTTTTGAAGAGGATGCTGGAGGCAGTGAAGGCTGCCTAACCACTAGGCCTGACTCTCTAATGGGGAGATCTCAACACACAGGGGGTTCAGTCTCAGTGTCCTTGGAAGGGAGAGACCTGGTTTGGGAGCCTCAAAGAGCTGCCCAAGAACTACCATCCCTGGACAAGGGGATTCTGAGCCATTTTCCAGCCCTGTGACTTCCTGTCCTGGGTGCTCTCCTGCCTCCCAGAATGTACCTCTCTAGAACTTTGGCAACAGCAGCCATCCTTCCTCCCTTCAGTGTACACAAAGATACTTTAGGCTGAGGCTGTGTTTGAATGAAATCCAAACAGTCTGCCCTGCCTTAGATCAGAATTCAGACAAGCAGGAAAACTCTCAAAGCCTCACCTGTTTGTGGTTAATCTCCACCAATCACAGCTTCACACTATAAATGCAGTTACAGAGAATTAGAGTATCCAAAACGGATAATCCCCCTTTCCCAGGCTCAGGACGGAGGAAAGTCGAGCGCAGAAGACGGCTTTTAATGGACTCTGAGAGGCTCCTAAACAAACGTCAATTTAACATTAATGTGTTTAGAAAAGTCACCGAAGATTATTCCTTTTCGATCTGTTTTGTAAACTGCCAGCAAGCAGGCCTCCCAGAATCTTTTTTTTTTTACGTTAGATTTTTTTTTTTGAGGTGAAATTCACAGAACATACAGTTAACCATTTTATAGTGTACAATTGTGTGACATTTAGTACATTCACGATGCTGTGCGACCACCATCCCCCCTCCCTCTTGTTTCAAATCCCAGGATCATTTTAAATTTTTCGGGTCTCACAGATGAAAACTGTCCCTAAAAAACAAAAAAACAAAAAACCCGAAAACAAACAAACAAAAAAACCATTTCTATTGATAAGCAAGAGAGAGAACTCATAAGAAGGGAATTTTAGAGCATGGGCTGAGCGTATTCAAGACAAATTAAAAGTAGGAATCAGCCTGAAGAAACATTTGGCTTGAAAATGACCGCTTCAACTTCCATCGGGGACTTTTCCATTGTCTAATCCAGCCACTTAAGTGCATCCCTGTGGAACCAAACAGACATGCCCAGGCTTCAGGCAATTGTGTGAATCAATTGCCTTCTTGTTTGGTGAAGAGAGTAAGCCATTATTTACAGTTGTCTCTCAGGAGCCTCTGGGAGATGCAAAATAATTTTCGTTCCCAGCAATGTGATTAAATTATGCTGGAGATACACCCTGCAGCAAGAACCGAACAGAAAAGTGAGGAAGTACTTTGTTCCAATGGGTGTTTAAATTGGAAAAGCTTGCACATCGCTGGCCAGCCAAACAAAGGGGGAAACTTAAAGGACATTTTAAAAAACACATTCTTAAGGCCTGTTGGGGCAAAGGTCTTCCTTGTATTTAGGGCATCAATTCAGATTGGTGTTCCCAGAGCTGGCTGGAGTGGCGGTAGTCTGTAAGGAGGAGGTATGAGGTATGTGAGGGGGTTTGGGGGTTGCAGGAGGCAAAATGGGGAGAGAGGAGAAGGCTATGGGAAAATCGAGGGGGTAAACATTCCAAAAGGGCTGAGAGAAACCTCCAGAGAATTCCTGCTTCTCCCTAAATCTGTTACTTGGAGTTTAAATGTGTGTGCATTTTTTTGCTTTCCATAATTTCTTAATTAGAAACTCAGCGGCAAATCCCCTTGCTATGGGCTGAGAACTTAGGCTTGTCAGCTAGAAAGTACACCTGCACAGGGTGGAGGGTGGGGCCCATTTCTTTCCAGCTTCATATTTTTTTAATTTGTGCAAAGCAGGAAAAGGACACCCTCTCAACCCAACAGATGCTCTGTGGAAGAAAGGAGGCCACTGGGTAGAGAAAGAAGGAGCATTCATCTGGGAGTGAGAAAACTTAACTTCTAGTCCCAGTCTTCCCCCATCCATCAGGCTTATATGACTTTGGGCCAGCCACTTCCCCTCTTGGGGCCTTAGTTTTCTCATCTTTAATGTGAAAAGATTAATCATCTTTAAATTCCCTACACTTTGTAGGAATCTGTGGGCCCTGACGATAAAAGCTGTCATCTCAGGTACTATGTGTTGTACTCAGGTTTATTTTCTCCTTCTCAAGGGCAATGCTTCCAGCAGTTTAGGGCTCATACTCTATTCCCTTATTTCATTTCCATCAACCAGTAGATTTTCCTTGGATGCGCGCTTTTCATGAAGACACCAAGAAGTAGAACCAATTTGTATTCCAGTCCAGCTAGTATCTTGGATTAGTCTAGGTTGATTAATCATCTTCTCAGGGAATCCCCTAAAAGGTAGAGGTGTACCTAGTAATTTTATGAGCATTTATGATTTTTGTTAGACTGCTATCCTAAATGAATTCTGGGTGTCATCACTTGTCAACAGATTTCAAACACAGATAACTTTTGATTGGGAGGCAGGTATAAGTAGTGTTTGAATCATGAGCTTTGGAGTCAGGTAGACCTGAATTTAAATCCAGGCTTCTCTGTACCTCGCTCGCACTAGATGAGTGACCTTAGACGTGTTACTGGATATCCCCGAGCATCGGTTAGCTCATTTGTGAAAAGGGTGGTGATAAAATTCTCATAGGCTTGTGGTGAGAGTTGAACAAGCTAACACATTAGAGAGCACCTGTGATATGGCCAGTACTCATCAATGTAGCCTATGTTGTTATTATTATTTAGCCTGGTTTCCATCAAACAACCACCTCTATGTTCGCTGTGGTATGTAGTCATAACCACCCACTTCCTTCACGCCATTGAGTGTTTGCTGCCAGACTCTCCGCCCCTCTCCTGCTTCCCCTGCCCCCGTCCATCCCCCTTCCCATCTTATTTTCCTCTTCTTCCCCACCTTTATGTTTTCTCCTTTCCCCCTTATTCTTGCCCTGACCCTGCCACACCTCATACGCACTCTCTCACACAAGTACCATTTGCACCTATCTTGGTGGCTTTCCTGGTTCAGTCTAACCCTTGATGTGACCTTGAAGTTAAAGCCGCTAACCCATATAACCCATGCTATGCACTTGATGCATAACAACTCATTTAATCCTCACCATCCTATGAGGTAGCTACTACTAGTACCCCCATTTTACAGATGAAGGCATGAAGCACCAATAACCTGTTGCAGGTCATATAGCTAGTTTTTGGTTTGCTAAAGCTGCCAGAATGCAACGTACAAGAAATGGAATGGCTTTACAAAAGGGAATTTATTAAGTTGCATGTTTACAGTTCCAAGGCTATAAAAATGTCCAAAATAAAGCATCCAGGGAAAGATACCTTGATTCAAGAAAGGCTGATGGGTCTGGAACAGCTCTGTCAGCTGAGAAGACATATGGCTGGCATCTGCCAGAGTCTTTGGCTTCTGGTTTTAAACAGCTTCCCCGGGGGCATTTTCTTTCTTTGCCTCCAAAGGTCTTTGGCTGTGTGGGCTCTGAAGCTTCTTCACAATGATTTCCTCTTAAAGGACTCCAGTAAGCGACCCCACCTTGAATGGGTGGAGACACATCTCCATGGAAACCACCTGATCAAAAGGTCCCACCCAGCAATATTGAAACAGGACTAGGGAACATGGCTTTTCTGGGGTGCACAACAGTTTCAAACTGGCACAGCTAGTGAGTGGTGGAAATGATATTTGAGCCCATAAAGTTTGGCTCCAGCTGCTGTATTCCTAGTCATTACAGGGCACCACCTCCATGAAGCAAAGAGACTCAAGATTTTCATGTCTTCACAGGTAATCCAAACAACGAACAATTCCCTTCTTGATAACTGAGTAGAGTTTGAATGTCCATGGTGTCAGACATTGTCAAGCATTGTGAGCTGAACCTTTGCTTCTTCAGGTTGCAACAGTAGGAAGGGAGGGGCAGGGTAGAGTGGGAGAGTAGAATGGGATGAGGGTAAACATCACGAGATGGCTGAAATTGCCCTTCATTTCAAACCTTTCTCAAGTGGCAATCCTCAGCAGGTCCTTGGGAGCTCATTCACAGACACCAGCCTTTGAGAACCTTAACTGGCAATCAAAACATCCACTTCCCTGAGGCCACCTTTGCTACCACTTCTTGAATGGCCCTGCCCTCCCCATAGTTGCTGAGGCTGGTCTTTTGAGGTATCAAAGGGATCTCTTTGCACCAGGGCTAACAGCACTACTGTCTTGCACTACTCAATCGGTTTCCTCATCTGTAAAATGGGGATTTTCATACCTACTTTATATGCAGTAACGGAGGACTCAAAGAAGGCAGGGTGTATAAAGCACAATTAGTACTATTCCTGGCTCAGAGTGGGTGCTTTTAGTAGGCTTCCAAAAAGATGATCTGCACTTTCAGTTTTTTTACTGGCCCACACTCTCCTCTACCCACCTCCCACCATCATCCCAACATTTTGTGGAAATTGGGACAAATCCTCTCTGGGTAACTATGCTACCTGGGTATTTTAGCTTCCTAAACTGCTCAAAGCAGATTCCATGAAATAGAGTAGATTTAAACAATGGGAATGCATTAATTTACAGTATGTGACTATGAGAATGTCCAAATCAAGGCACCATCAGGGCATTGCTTTCTTCCCGAAGATTCCTTACTGGTGATCCTTGGCTCCTCCACCACATGGCAAGGCACATGGCGGCATCTGCTGGTCTCTCCCCTCTTCCAATTTCATTGCTTTCAGCTTCTTGTTTCCAGGGCTTTCTGTCCCTCTCTCTGTATTCATTGCATTTATAAAGGACTCCAGTAAGAGGATTAAGACCCATCCTAATGAGGTCAGTCACATCTTTTTTTTTTTTTAACTGCACTTGTCATTTTCAACTGATGATTGCAGGCTTTTCTTCCCAAGCAGAGCAATATTAATGAATTTATTAATATTTTCAACTCTTACTCTTCCCTCCATATGCCATGTCTAGAAAATAAATCCTATTTCCTTCCATGACCTCTCATGTTTGCATATTCTCTGTTGTCATTGTGCCATTTTGTTTTTTTAAAAATATTTTTTATTGTAAATAAACATATATTCTTGACATACAAACATTCTTGACGTGGTTGCAATCAGTGGCTCACAATATCATCACATAGTTGTATATTCATCACCATGATCATTTTTTTTAACATTTGCATCTCTCCAGCAAAAGAAATAAAAAAGAAAAAGGAAAAAACTCATACATGCCACATCCCTTACCCCTCTCTCTCATTGACTACTTGTATTTCAATCTACTCAATTTGTTTTAACCTTTGTTCCCCCTATTATTTATTTATTTTTTATCCATATTTTTTACTCATCTGTCCATACCGTACATAAAAGGAGCATCAGACACAAGGTTTTCACAATCACACAGTCACATTGCAAAAGCTATATCATTATATAATCATCTTCAATAAACAAGGCTACTGGAACACAGCTCAGCAGTTTCAGGTACTTCCCCCTAGCCACTCTAATAAACCCAAAACTGAAAAGGGGATATCTATATAATGTGTAAGATAACCTCCAGGATAACATGTCTACTGTGTTTGAAATCTCTCAGCCACTGACACTTTATTTTGTCTCACTTTCCCCTTTTGGTGGAGAAGGCTTTCTCAATCCCATGATGCTGGATACTGACTCATCCTAGGATTTCTGTCCCATGTTGCCAAGGAGGTTTACACCCCAGGGAGTTATGTCCCACGTTGGGAGGTGGTGCAGAGAGTTCACTTGCTGTATTGGCTGAGAGAGAGAGAGAGGCCACATCTGAGCAACAAAAGAGGTTCTCAGGGGGTGACTTTTAGGCCTGATTTTAAGTAGGCTTAGCCTATTCTTTGCAGGGATAAGTTTCATAGGGGCAAACCCCAAGATCGAGGGCTTGGCCTATTGATTTGGTTGTCCACACTGCTTGTGAGAATATCAGAAATTCTCCAATGGAGAAGTTGAATTTTCCCTCCTTTCTTCCCATTCCCCTAAGGGGACTTTGCAAATACTTCTTTATTCACTGTTCAAATCACTCTGGGATTTATGGGGCACCACACTAACCTGGACAAACCAATAAAATCTCATGCCCTATGCAAGGTTCCATGTACTTTTGGTGTTCAATTAAACTGACCATATAAGTTAAGTTTGGAAATACACTAGTCAAAATATAAATTTTTCAGCAAATAAACATTTGCTTTAGTCTCACACAGAAGTTGAAGTTTTGAAATATGAATGATTATCTATTTTCAACACCCTGCAATACTGACATTCCTTTGTTCTTCCTCATGCAAAAATAGTTTTTAATTTGTACATTTATTCACTATCATTGTAAACTCTAGGCATTCCTAAATTATACCATCTCAGTCTTTATTATCTATTTTTCCTTCTGGTTTCACATGTGCCCCCAGCCCACCTCCCTCTATCATTCTCATATTCACCCTCATTCAGTGTACTTACATTTTTGTGCTACAATCAGGTAGTATTGTACTATCCATTTCTGAATTTTTATAATCAGTCCTGTTGCACAATCTCTATCCCTTCAGTACCAATGACCCAATCTCTACTCTATTTCTATCTCCTGATAACATGTGTTCTTAACTAAAATTCTTAAAGTTCAGTCATTAATGTCAGTTCATATCAGTGAGACCATACAGTATTTGTTCCTTTGTTTCTGGCTAATCTCACTTAGCATAACGTCCTCAAGGTCCATCCATGTTGTTACATGCATCACGACTTTATTCAGTCTTACAGCTGCGTAATACTCCATCGTATGTGTATGCCACAGCTTGTTTAGCCATTCGTCTGTTGATGAACATTTGAGCTGTTTCCATCTCTTTGCAATTGTAAATAATGCTGCTATAAACATTGGTGTGCAAATGTCCATTTGTGTCCTTGCCCTTATGTGGTGGGTCACATCTTAACTGAAGTAACCTCATCAAAAGATCCTACTTACAATAGGTTCACACCCACACGGATGGATTAACTTTAAGAACATGATTTTCTGGGATGCATACAGTTCCAAATCATCATACTAAAAAAAAATTCCTTGCCCATCTGGGGCACACTCTTTTCCACCTTCACAGCCCTTGGAGCGTTTGACGTTACTCTTTGTTTGGGATCTTAATCCAAGCATTTGGGTATTTGCTCCCCCTTATGATAAGGTGTGTGAACTTCTGCAATTTCTTTCTTTCTTTCTTTCTTTCTTTCTTTCTTTCTTTCTTTCTTTCTTTCTTTCTTTCTTTCTTTCTTTCTTTCTTTCTTTCTTTCTTTCTTTCTTTCTTTCTTTCTTTCTTTCTTCCTTCCTTCCTTCCTTCCTTCCTTCCTTCCTTCCTTCCTTCCTTTCTTTCTTTCTTCCTTTCTTTCTTTCTTTTAGTTATATGTTTTTTACTTTTCCCGATGATCTTTTTAAAAATATAAAACAATATTCAAGAAGCTACAACTTGTTCCTTTCAAATTGGCTTTAGTTCCCCTGTATTACATGAAAGGGCTGATCTAAAACTCAAGGTTCATAACTTGGGATTCTGCCACGTTGTGGTGGGGATATCTGGGGACATTTACCTGCCTAGAATAACTCAAACATCTGATGTCTGTGCCAAGGCAGTGCACACATCTTATTAGATAGTGTGATAACTTGGAGTTACGTACCCCAGAAAAACATATTCTTAATCTATTCCTGTGGGTGTGAACCTTTGAAAGTAGGACATTTTGATGAGGTTACTTCAGTTAAGGTGTGGCCCAGCTGAATTGGGATGGGTCTTAATCCTATTACTGATGGCCTTATAGGGAAGGTCACAGAAGGAGATAAAGTCATAGAGAAAGTCAGAAGTTTAACATCAGCAGAACCTGGAAGGAAAGGGAGAAGCCAGGAGAGGGCATTGCCATGTGATAGAAAAGCCAAGGACCGAGGATTTGCTGGCAGCCAGCACCAGAATGCCAGTCTTCTGGAAGAAAGCATTTCCTTAATGTTGTCTTGATATTGGAATTTTCATAGCCTCAAAACTGTGAACCAATAAATTCCTGTTGTTGAAGCCAACCCATTGGATAGTATTTGATTTAGCATCTAGGGAACTCAAGTAGAAAGTTACATGCATCTTTAAACGTGCTAGTTTCTGCTGGTTTGGAGATATTTTTCTCATTAGTTACTTCTTTACATTGGTTGAAATTTCATCAGCTCTATTCGGTGAGTTGTTTCTTAATGTAAGATTTGTTAACTTATCTAATGATGGAGCCTATCTTATTCATTCTCCAAATTCATTATCATTCAAAAATAGAGTTAGGAATTGGAACTGGAAGGCAATACTGATATTGCTTTGGTAACAACTTGTTAATCCTTCTGATTATCTGATGTAGTTGGGCAATGAGGAAATCAGGTTATCTGGTGAGAGATGAGGGATTTCTCATTATACAGGAAATTGCCTGGATGTTCCTGAAGAATGTCAGCCTTATGCCTTAGCTCCTGCCTTAGCCTACATTTTCAATCCTCTACCTAAACCAGTGGTCAGCAAATCCCCTTGCTCTCCCCACTTCTGGCTCCCTCCCTTCCTCCCTTTCTTCTTTCTCTTCCTTTTCCATCTATATGTCCTCTTCCCCCTTTCCCTATATGGGGGTTGAGTAGTATCTCCCACAGAATTTGTGTACACTTGAAACCTGGGAATGTGACCTTATTTGGAAAAAGGGTCTTTGCAGATTTAATTAAGTGAAGATGAGGTCATACTGGATTAGGGGAGAAGATACACAGATACATACAAGGAGGAAGGACATGTGAAGACAGAGACATAGATGGGACTGTTGCAGCTACAAGGCAAGGGACATCAAGGATGGCCAGCAGCCATATGAAACTAGGAGAGCAGCATGGGTGGATTCTCCCTCATAACCTCCAGAAGAAATCAACCTTGCAGACACCTTGATTTAGGACTTTTGGTTAAAACAGAAGTTGTTTCTGTTGTTTTAAGCCATCCAGGTTGGGGTGCTTTGTTACAGAGATGCTAGAAAACCAATACTTCCTGTTTCTCATCTCCCTCATTCCCTGTCATCTACCCCTATATGTTTATAATATGAAAAGGAGCAAAGCTTTTTAATCATTTGTAAGTGGTGAATATCTATAGTTTTGGCTCAATTTCAAAAGCATTGAATGAGATTTTTCTATTTCTTAAACTAAACAAAATAGCTTTTTACTTGTTGGTGTGCTTTGGTACTATTAATTGAACACTTACTGTATACCAGGCACTGTGTTAGATACTTTAGAAGTTATTGACTCATCAGAGTCCTATGAGATTGGTCCTTTTGTTTCCTAAGGTGTGGTAATGGAAACACAGAAGTTAAGTGTCTCATCCAGGGTCCACCAGCTTTAGCCCACCTGCTAAACCACCATACATGCCCTTGTATTGCTAGATGGCCTCAGATGAGAGAAGGCACAAAAGATCCCCTGCCTTTCACCCAGGCTCCTCTGCAGGATTTCATACTGTGGGTATGTGTCTCTCCCATGGATATAAAAGCTGCCTCTCCCCCACCCTCCCTCAGAAATATGAATAGAGATGGATAGGGAGACTTGGAACCCCCCCTTCTCCCCCTCACTCTAACTAAAAGGTGATTGGTTTTCTTCTTATGTTTCTCCCTCTCCACGCCCCACGCTAATCCCAAGTAAAGTCTCTCTTTACTTTTTCAATCTCATTAGGCATGAGAAAAGTGGGGCTTGACATTCTCCACTGCCATTTCCAGACTTTTATTCCATAGCCATTGCTCACCAACCCCACTGATTTTGAAACCTGATGATGATGAGAATACCAAAGGGAATGATGATAATATCTGGACAGGACAACATTAGCCTAAAGGCATGGATTTCTAATGATAGAAACATCAGCAGTATGCGGTAAATATTCTCTGGGTGCGTCGGGGGGGCTTCTTGGAAATAATCATTGTTAGTGTTTACTGAGCACCTCCTATGTGCCAGAGTCTCTGCTAAACACTTGATATACATTATCTTACCAAGGCTTTGACATTTCTCAGGGAAATTGTGTTATGGATGAGGGAAACACATTTCTGTGACTTTAAAGCTTATTCTTAGATTCCTTACACTGCAATTTTTTTGTTGTTTTTGTTCGGATTTGGTGGCCTTTCTTTAATCTAACTAAACACATTAAGAACATTTTTTAAATTACCGGAATAAAACTGGTCCCGAAAAGGTTTACAAATGGGGTGGGGGTCTGAACTCTCCCCCTGGGCTAATTGTTTTGGGCTCTGTAGCTGGTGGTTTCTGAGCCGTGTGCTCAGCCCCAGAAGAGACCCCCCACCCTGCTTCTATTTTATTTTGAGCTTACCCTCGTAGAAATAACTTACCTGATACAAAGGCAAGAGATCCTGAATGACATTATTTCACTTTCATTATTGGTCCCTGTGTTTTGGAAATACTTTAATTTCCCTAATCTAGTGGGAGAGGCTGACAATTGAATTGAAAGATCCTTTACTGAATGCTTCAGAAATTAAAGAATAAGAGGTTAGAATATCACTTACTCTTTTTGGATGCTGCCTCCTCAATAGCCCTTTGAGTTCTCTTTCCTCCAGCCCCACGGCTACTGCTTTGGCCTCAAGTGTGGGGTTAGGATGAGGGGAGAAAGGCATTCCATGAAGGTGTTTGCACTCACCCTGGCTGCAAAATTTAAGGGGATGCTCAAAACCTCAGTAATCAAGATATATCACTTTTTCTTTTTTTGGCATGGGCAGGCTCTGGGAATCGAATGCAGGTCTCCGGTATGGAAGACAAGAATCCTGCCACTGAGTCACCATTGCACGGCCCAAGATATATCACATTTTAATGCGATATTTTAAATTCCTAAATTCAAAAAATCTATGATGAACAAAATATCAAAAATTTAATTACAGGATCTGACAAGTGTCATTCCAACCCATATTAATGCCTGAGACAAAAGAAAAATATATGAAGTTGCTTCCATTAAATCCAGAAAAGTAAAACTATAATAAATTCTGTTTGGAGTATAAAAGTTTTAAGCCTACAATAACATGAATTTTTTTAAAGTAATTTATTTATTAATTTAAAAAATTTAACAAATGAACTAAATGTGATCATTCTGTTCTACGTATATAATCAGTAATTCACAATATCATTACTTAGTTGCATAGTCATCATTTCTTAGAACATTTGCATCAATTCAGAAAAAGAAATAAAAAGACAACAGAAAAAGAAATAAAACGAAAACAGAAAAAAAGATTATACATACCATACCCTTTACCCCTCCCTTTCATTGATCAGTAGCATTTCAAACTAAATTTATTTTAACATTTGTTCCCCCTATTATTTATTTTTATTCCATATGTTCTACTCATCTGTTGACAAGGTAGATAAAAGGAGCATCAGACACAAGATTTTCACAATCACACAGTCACATTGTGAAAGCTATATCATTCAATCATCCTCAAGAAACATGGCTACTGGAACACAGCTCTACTTTTTCAGGCAGTTCCCTCCAGCCTCTCCATTACATCTTGAATAACAAGGTGATATCTACTTAATGCATAAGAATAACCTCCAGGATAACCTCTAGACTCTGTTTGGAATCTCTCAGCCATTGACACTTAGTCTCATTTCACTCTTCCCCCTTTTGGTCGAGAAGGTTTTCTCAATCCCTTGATGCTGAGTCTCAGCTCATTCCAGAATCTCTGTCCCATGTTGCCAGGAAGGTCCACACCCCTGGGAGTCATGTCCCACGTAGACAGGGGGAGGGTGGTGAGATTGTTTGTTGTGTTGGCTGGAGAGAGAGGCCACATCTGAGCAACAAAAGAGGCTCTCTTGGGGTGACTCTTAGGCCTAAATTTTAAGTAGACTTGACCTATCCTTTGTGGGGTTAAGTTTCATATGAACAAACCCCAAGACTGGGGGCTCAGCCTATAGCTTTGGTTGTCCACACTGCTTGTGGAGTATCAAGAATTCAACTTGGGGAAGTTGAATTCCTACCTATTCTCACCATTCCCTGAAGGGGACTTTGCAAATACTTTTCCACTCACTGATCGAATCACTCTGGGATTCATCAGGGCATCACTCTGGACAAACCAACAGAATCTCATGTCCTACCTGAGATTCCAAGTACTTATGGTGTTCAATCAAGCTATCTACATAAGTTATATTAGGAAATGCACTAGTCAAAATATAAATTTTGTACCAAATAAACATTTTTTGCTTCAGTCTCACACATAAGGTGAGATTTTAAAATATTAATTACCATCTATTTTCAGTACCCTGCAGTAATGACATTCCTTTGTTCTTCCTCATGCACAAACATTTTAAAAATTTGTACATTTAGTCACTATTACTATACACTCTAGGCATTCCTAGATTATACCATGTCAATCTTTAATGTCTATCTTTCTTTCTGATTTCATTTATGCCCCCAGCCCTCCTCCCTCTATCATTCTCACATGCAGCTTCATTCAGTGTTTTAACATAATTGTATTATAGTTAAATGACATGAATTTTAATACACCTAACTTTTCCATTTTTCAGTATGTTTTCAACTACTTTAGTTTTTGATTTTTTGAAAGAATTCAGTTGTTTCCCTTATTTGGCTTGACACATTCATCCATCAGCCCAGCAAACATTTAAGGGCTTACTATCTGCCCAGTCCTTAGCTGGATATTAGGAATGATACAAATACGAGTAGGACAAATTGGTTAGCTTTAAGGAGCTTAAGGTCCACTAGGAGAAATAAGACAAGAAAATCTAATATGAGGCAAATGTGATAAAGGCCACAAAAAAGTTCAGACAATACACTGTAGGGCTTCAGGAGAAAAAGGAGCTGCAATAGTTTTATCAGCCAGGGAAGTGTTCCTGGAAGAATGGCATGTGCAAAAGCCTGAAGGAGGCAGACCCACTGGCAGCAACTTTGGGTGTATACAGAAGGAACTAGAGAGATATGAGGAATGGAAGGTGGGTGGGTGCAGAAATAAATAATCTGATAAAGCAGTGAAGAATGGGCTTTGGAGTCAGATAGCTCTGGGTTCAACTTGCAGCTCCACAGCTTCCTAGCTGGGCAAGTTATTTTTGCATCATGTTCCTTACTTGCAAAATAGGGGTAGGCTGGATGTTCTCTGCGTGACTCTTCATATCCCTTCTCCACCCTTCTCTACCCTGCTCTGTTCCCCAGGAGACTAATTTTCATGGATTGCATCTCCAGTATCCCATTCCTTCTGGGTTCTGGTTGGATTCGGCCAATGGGAGGCACCAACAGGAGACTGGAGATAAGGTGAGTGGGGTTTGGGTATTTACTCACCTGGCTTCCTTCTTGCTACATTGCTACTGGTTGGCTGCATCATTCTCCCCACTGCCACAAATAGCTTATTTTAGGCAGAGATGACCTAAGCCATCTCTTTTGCTCCATCAACCCAGGGGTGGTAAAGGCTCCCAGCTGATGGTAACCCTAGCTTGTGCCATCATTCCTTCTCGGTTTCCCTAATGCAGAAGATACCTTTGTTAAATAGTCTCTTCTGTAGACTCTCTTTATTGATCTGTTTTGAACATGCAATCTGTTTTCTACTGGTACCTGGCACATGACAATCACTCAATGAACTTAAGTTACACTACACTTCCTAGATGAGACCTTTGATGGTGAAGCCTCCTCTTGGAGGTCTCCATCCAGATAGCCTTTGCAAAGATGGCCTGGAACTGCTGGGGTTAGCCTATGTGTCAGCACAATAGAGCAAAAGATTTTCACTTCCAAGTCAGCAGCCGTGCCAAGGTAAACGACAGATCTGGCCTCCCCAGCAGGCTGGCTCAGTGATGCCAGCCAGATAGTTACTCCAGACAATGTCTCCTGCCATTGTCCTCTTGGAATGGGTCCATCACTTTGTCACCTTGTTTAGAGGCTTCAGTGAGCAGTGGATCGACATTCATTGTAAGTGGCTGTGTTTCCGTTTCAGTTTTTGTTTCTGCCTTTGGATTAGTGCAGGTCAGCAGCTCACTGAACTCACAGTCTATAAAATAAAGACCTTGGCGAAGGCTGGCTCTCTCCCCTCTCCCATTCACATAAGACGAGATAATGTGAGATTCCAGCACTGTCAGGATCTCAACTGCAGTACCATCAGGTATTATATCAGAGCCCTCCCTGGATTGATTTTTATGCTGCGTTGATCAGTCAACGGAGACGAGTTTTATTTCTGAGAACATTGTCACGTAAAGCCACAATTCATGGCCTTGGCAGAGAGAGATCACATTGGTCTCCTTATTTCCCCTAAAGGTGCCAGAAGTCATGATTCTGTCCCCTCTCCCTTCATTGTTGCTGTCATTGGTGAAGATGCTGTTCAGAGAACAGTGCCTCTGATTTATCCTGTAAGTTTGCAGAATCTACATTCACTGCTTGTACAAGATTCACATCAATTCTTCTGGCGATTTTCTCCTTGCCTATGAGGTTTGTATTAACACCTATTGCACAGTGAATCAGAGAGACTCCTTGTTTGTGATTGGCATGTCTGCTTTAGCCCCTTCTCTTTCAAGACCCAGAGACCTTATAGCATTAGAAAAAGTTGGAAGGAAATAATAGCACAGATGATCTAAGCCACAAACAAGGGAAAGGGCGTGCAAACTTTGACGTGAACTAGCCCACACCACACTAAACTCTCTATTTAACTAGTAAGAGCCAAACTTCAGACCAGACGCTTAGCCAATCTGGCAAGTTTTGCCTTGGAGAAACCACACAGACCTTATTTATTGCTATATCAACTTATGCAAATAGTCCAGAGTGCCATATGGTGCTGCTGCTGCTGCTGCGAAACTGGTGTGCGTGGGTGGGGTGGGTGGTGGCACAGCTGCAATCCAGGCCCTGGAAGTGCATTTCTCTCCATCCTCTTCTCTTTCTGATAAAGATGCAAAGAAAGAGGAAAAAGGCCTTAAGATGGAGAATGGCGAGAGAGATGCATATTAGAGTGCTCAGAAAATTTGTCGGATTGAAACTCGATATATTGATGTCCATTGTGATTCTTTACACCAACAACAAATAGTTAGAAATTAAATTAAAAGACAACAAGTTGAAATGGCAACCCTCCTGAAAATCACCAGATTAAATCTAATGAAGAATGTGGACGTTATACCACTTTATTTAAAGGCAATAAGGAAGAGAGAGCAAGAGCGAGTGAGAGAGAAAGGGATACACAAATAATGCCTGGCTTCTGCACCGGCATGACCGTATGTCTGGCCAGGCTATTTGGAGAGAAGACAGACATGCCCCAGTAACATGAGTAGGGAAACCATGGTTTCGTTGCCATTACCCTGCCTGTCTATAAGGAAGTCTAGGCAGGTGGCAGTACCTGGCTGCAGTACCTGCCCTCTAGGTCTCTCTGAGGTCCAAGCTCTGTCCGAGGGTCCCCATTCTCCTTCTCAGAGACAAAGACAAGGCCCTATGATTCTCTAACAATTGCAATTCCTTCTAGGGTCCATTTGAAGAAATGTACCTCTAAAACATGATTTAAAGTGCAGGCACATGAAAAGTAAATAGCTCCCCGCCTCCCATCTTAATTCCTGGGAAGGGACGACTGTTCAAACAGAAGGCACCCTGCCCCAAAAGTGTCCAGCTAATCTACGGTATCATTAAAATTCTGCTCTAGCCGATCACTGCTTCAGTATTATGTCTCCAGGCAGGTCCCTATGTTTGCTGTGTCACTGTGTCATTCTTCCACTGTTTGCTCCTTTTCTGGAGGTGATGGGCTCAGATTTCAGTACGTGCCTCCCTACGGCACAGGTTTGGAACCACAGCAGTATTTTTCACCCCTTTCATCTATTCTTGTTGTGAGCTTAAACAACCATACTTAAAGAAAAAGAAAAGACTCAACCTACTGCACATTCAATTCTATCTGTCATAACAAGTTCACTTCTAATCTTGGTTGATGTATAGACTGCATTTTTGCAGGGCGGTAATCAGCGCGTACATACTGTTTCACTTAACATTATTGTGTATACACATTTCCATAGATCAAAAAAGTCCCCATACTTGTCATCTTTAATGGCCATAGAGAATTCCACTGTGGCACCACAGCGCTTTAGAAGACATCACATTTGCATGTTTTCCTATTTGTGGGTGGCACTTGAAAACGTGCTAGCTGTAAAGAGAACTCTGCTTAACTCTGGCCACAAATCAGTAACAAGACACAATCTGAATTGTCACATCAGAACTAAGCCCCCCAAGTTGAATTTAATTAGTATATATTGTTACAGACTTGTCTGCTCTCTCCTAGGTTAGGCCCCTGACGTTTCCAGGTTCCAATTATTCACTCAGCCAAATATGGAAGACGTGATTTTAAACAAACCTTAGCTGTTTTGGACCCCAGTTCTAAGTGAGCTTAACTCTCATTCACCCTCATGACCCTTGCATTCTGCTGGTTCTTCTGCTTCAATCCAGATCTTTTACGTTTACATCTCAGAGGACTGGAACTATATACTGTTTTCCTCTAAGGGGGCATGTCTTGCTGATTCCTTAGCTACTGCAGTCTGCAAAACGTCCTTGACCTTAAGCAGTGTGAGATGGCCGTGGTACAACTTGGCAAGCTACTGCAGCACTTTATTTATTCACGTTGTCACTGGTTGTTTTAAAGACTGTGAGGAAGATTTTGCTACTGGCCCCATGGGTTTCTTACTTTAGGGGAGCGATTTTCATTTTCAGAGTCTGTTCTGTATCCTTTGCTACTTGGAGTTGGGACTAGGTAGGTTTCCCTCTCAGTGAGGAGTAAGCAGATGGGCTCCTGCTGGGGATAAACTGGTCCCCAAGATATGATCATTTAACACTGTTCCAAACCTTTGACTTGATCTACCTGTTTCAGCCAAATTCAACTTTGGGATATTATGCTTTGTATCTGTGATAGATTGTAGTCCAGTGGCAATATCTCTATCATCTTGAAATAGTCAGGAGAAACACCTTACTATTTGCAAAGTAGGTCAGGTGGATGAGAGAGACCACTGCTGTGTTTGCTCAGAGGTATTTCTTAGTAGCCAGGGGCTGCACTATGTCCTTGGTGACAAGGCACTTCACTTTAGAGGGGTAGAAGTAGTTAGGCAGAGAAGGCCCCTGTGCTGAGAATGGCTCCAAAGGATGTGTGGCCTCATAGCCTTCTTTATACCTGGTACCCGAGGAAACCACGAGAGCTAAAGTGAAAGATGTGGTGTCTTGTCCCAAAGTGAAACTTCTGTCTATCAACAGGACAGACAATTCTGTCTTCAGGAATGTGGACAAGCTTCACCAGCATCTCCAGACTCATGCACCAACTATTATAACAACAGATTCATGCTCATATGTCATCTGGATGGAGTTATGATGCACTCCATGAGCAGGTGACAGAATTAAGTGAATTGGCCTATATGAAAACCAAACCCATGACCTTGGCCTCCTTTTATACCACCAGTCTGAGCAGCTGAGCTAACCAGTTACTGCTTACAAACCATCCCTGCTATTGGAAAACAATTCTTGCATGTTTCCTACTGATAACAGGATGCAATAACCAGTAGAGTGGGTGGTCCAGGAAATTGGTCTTTGCAAGTCTAAAGAGGCAGGAACTGGCATGGTAATCCTTTGGATATTTAAGAACCTCTGTTTACTATGCATAGGAACCTTGCGCTAACAAGGTTTCACCCTTTGCTGATTGATTTATGAGTTCATTTATTTAATATTCATTCATTCATTCACTCATTTACCAAATATTTATTAAGCACCTTCTGTGTGCCAGGCATTGCTCTAGGCTTAGAGGTGACAGATTTAAGTAAGGCAGCTTCTATTCATAGGCCTTCACATATAAATTGATACTACAGCAACTACTAACGATAATGTAATTACTCATCATTATTATTATTTTAGGATTATAGTGTGATTAAAGGTTAAATCCAAGGCATATATTTGTACAAAGGGATCATAGATGAAGAAGTGACTAATTCAGTCCTGGAGTGAGAGTGTTCAGAGAGGAGGGCACAGACTTGAGATTGAAGGTTGAGTAGGAGTTCACCAAACAAAGAATGGAGAAGACTCATCAGGTTATTAAGTTCAGACAATTTTGTTATTTTAATGTAAAAAGAGAAGAAAATTTCTCTTCTACAAAGAAAACAAGTTCATATTCTGTTTTGCATCATTCATTCATTCTTTCAATATTTATTGAGTATTTAGTATGTGCTATGTACTATACTAGGCCCTAAGAATGCAGTTTAAAAAAAACAGACAAAAAATCTTGGCTGCTGGAGATTACCTTCTCTTAAAGAAGGAGACAGGCAATAAAGGAATGAAAAATATATATGTAATATAGCAGAGGATAATAAGTTCTGTGGAGAAAAATAAAATAAGAAAGGAATATAGGGCATGAGGCATTCACACTTAAATAGGGTGATAAGGAAACACCTTGTAGAGCAGGTAACATTTGAGTGAGGGGGCAAGTCATCAGGCTATGGTAGGGGGAGAGTGGTCCGCATAGACCAGTGTGGCTGGGGTAGGATGGAAGGAACATTAGCAGGAGATGAGGTCAGACAGGCAACAGAAGGTCAGACCATGTAGGATCGTGTAAAATAAAGTGAAATCTGGTGAGAGTGGCTTTTACTCTGAATGAGAAGCTTTTGGAAGTGGGAAAATCATGGACACTGGTGACAAATTTCACTCTCAGACTTTTGGAAAATTCCATCAATGAAATAAATCTTAATTTCCAATATAAACCATAAAGTGTATTTTTAGAAGCTCTTTTCTTTTTTAACCAATAAATGAATTTTAAAAGGGACTTTTAAAAACTCCACAAAGTTACAAAACTAAGAGGTTTTTATTAAGGTAATTATTTTAGAACCTTTTCTTCTGTAGCTCAGGGTGTCTCTTTATTATGACTAGTACTGATTCTAGCTCTCTATATACTCCCTTTTTGCCCCACATTTAGAAAAACGTGTGTATGAGATTGCAGATGGGCTAAGAGGGGGTAAGTGCATCACCAAAACCTTGATCCAAAGGAAAGGACACAAGTGGAGTTGACTTTTCAGGAGCTGTGTGTTTGGGAGATTTTGAGAGAGAAAATGCTTGCAGAAGAATCTTCAAGGTTCATTCTGAACCTCTGGAAAATATGCATGATAAGAATTTTTTTTTTTTTGAAGATAATACTTTTTTTTTAATTTAGAAAGATTTTATAACACAGAAAATAATAATACATCGTAATATAAGTTAACAGTTCTTTGGGAGATCCTAAGGGTGTATAACATGATGTTCTATCTCAGTACAATTTGGGATGTAAAGTTTTTTTTTATAAATTTTTTTATTAATTAAAAAAATTAACAAAAGAACATTAAGATATCATTCCATTCTACATATACAATCAGTAATTCTTAATATTACATGATAAGAATTTTAAATAAACAGGTAAATGAGATGGATAGTAACAAAATCTTACCCTTGAAGATTGTTACTGCTTAAAATTTAATAACAGATTAAACTAGTATGGATTTCAAAATGCTCTTTTTAAAAAGTAAGAATGTAAAATATAGTCCAAACATTCACATTTGGCCTCAAAACACACACATAGAACTGCCAACTCTCTTCTAGGTATTTCTCCTAATGGCCACTGAGTGGCAGACCAGGTAAAATTATCAACAAGGACAACACTGCTGAATACATATTTATTAAATGGACCTAACATGATGCTGAGGATGAAAACATTTTCTGCTCCCAGACTCTTCAACTCTCCGACTCCTGCTACAGACCCATTGGAGACAAAGACAGGATAATCTGTCAGCAGCCTACCATTAGCAAAGGCCACACATCTTTCATGGCCCTGCGGGGATTAGTGTGAGGGTATCGTAAGCAGGTATGTGTGTACGTATTTATGTGTGTGTCATGCACATCCATCTGCCAGTGTTGTTCAAATGGCACCTCTGGAGCTTCTTGTTTGACTGTATAATGTACTCTTAAAATAACTAAACCAATTTGGGAGTGCAGCCCTATTTGGCAATTTGGTGGTGTGATAGTGAGAGAAAAGGGAAAGATATAGTGCTGCCAGCATTTAATATTTGAAAATGAAAATAGCAGGATCTGGGAGATGGCAGAGAGGGACTAGAAAGGAAGCTTGAAATATACTCTTATTTCTAGAAGTCGGGCCTACTCCTTGTTCCATCAGTCTTGTACACTGGCTGACCCCTGGCACCCCATTAAAATTGCTAAGTTCTAGTGCTTTACCTCTGAATGCCACTCAAATGCAACCTTTCCCAGAGGTTCCATCACTGGCCCTTTTACCGCTTTCTATAGTCTTTGCCTGTGAGTTCTCATTCACTCTTTATTATGAGGAGAATTCCCAACTTCAGTCCTGGCAGACGTACTAGAAGATATCTCAACTAGATGGCCCACAAACACCTGAATCAATATAAGTCCCAAACACAACTCAATTTCCCTATTTCTTAGTTGATAACACCCCTATTTGGCCCTTCACCCAGGATGAGAACCACAGAGTCATCTTAGTGCCCTCTCTTCTCTATTCCCTCCAAGTCCCTTTCCTATCCCTAAATAATGGGACCTGTCTATTCTGTCACTGAAATGACTCCTTAATCCATCTTCTCCATTCAGCCCTTATCTCCAGTATCTAAACTCAACCCACATCATCTCCCATCTGAACTATGCAATAGCCTTTTAAAAGTATATATTGTCATCTCACCCTCCTCCATCTATCTTCACTCTTCCACCAGTTAGCACTTTAGGTGAAAGAAACAAACACATGATTGTATATTGATAAGAATAATCCAGTAGAGAGGGGGAAATGATGATGCAAAAGAGGTGGTAGAATTCTGGCAGAATGACCCAGCGTAGGCAAGATGGAAGGGGTACTAGTATGCTCGTGATCGTATGCAAAAATAGCCTTTAGATAGGCACCCAGATAGCTCATCTGTAAGGAATGGGGTGTCGATACAGGTAGTATAGGTTTGGTGGTGGTAGTGTGTTCTCTATTATCTTCTTAATGAAAAAAGAAGCAATTTCATCTATTACCTGAGAAGGAGAATCGCGAGTACGAGTAGCATGTTTCAGAAGGAAATAAGGAATGAAATCATCATCTAGGAGTGTGGGAGAGTGACCAGCCTGGGAAAGATAGCCTACGGCTTGACAGCACAAAAATCCACTGGAGTTTTGCAGGCTTGGAGGTAAAGCGAGAGCAGTTAGCATGGTTCAGTGCTTTTCCAGTCATGCTGGGCTGCTTGGCTGCAGGTCCAGTGCTGGGGGAGAGATGGATTCAACCATGTTGGGAATTTGTCAGGTGAACATAACAGAGGAAGACGGAGACAAAGGAATTGAGGTTGTGTCCAAGGGAGTGAGCAGAATGATGGACCATAGCATTTAATCCCATTTAGGGAAATGAAGATTTGAGAGGGTGAAGCTCAGCCAAAAGGTGGTAAGATCAATGGATTTTAGAATCCCAAGAGGTTGAGGGATTTGCTGGAGTGGGGATTCTAAGGCAAGTGAGATGAAAAGATAGGAGTTAGTGCTCAGAAAGTGGGAGACTTAGAATTAATTTTCTGTTGGGGATTGCAGTGATATTCTGGGGTGAGAGGGGGAGGCAGCATGTAGTACAAGATCTTGGTAGAGAAGAGTTCAAGGCCAGGGAATGGGAAGGATCACCTATGTGCATATCGAAATCAGTAAGAATGATAACAGGTATATAGGTTTAAAGAGATGGTGAGCCCAGACCTGAAATTGAAATCAGAGGCATGTGGTTTGGGCCCATTGGAAAAGATGCAACTCAATCAACACCAACCAAAGCCATCTATAATTTCTGTCAATGTCACTTTCAATGTCTGTGACACACCCCCATCCTCACCACCTCTTCACTTGTTTTCCTGAAACGATTGACTTTACTGCCCTGATACACAGAGCCTTAGTTCACCAGTCTCTAATTCCCAAAACAAGTGCCTTCACTAAAACAGTTTTTTCTTCGAAAATTTCCCAAAACATCAGTCCCACATTTTGAAAACATCCAAACATTTTCAAATTAAGTGTGCTCTTGACATTCACAGACTTAACACTTGAGATCTCTAACTTTTAGGGAAAATTCTCAGTGTCCACACTATCTATACCATGTAGTGATTTGCCATGTTGCTCTAATGTGAATTTGAACTTTGCTCGTTACCAGGCTGGTGTGCAGAGTGAGACATTCATCAACTTATATATGTTGAGCCTAGCCAACCACCCAGCTTCCAGAGCTCAGAGCAGAGCTATAAAGTCAGAACAATTTTGCTTTTTTTCCCCTTCCAGTGTAAAAAAAGGCCCTGGAAAGAGTGCTGGCAAATAGAAGTGAGCAGAAATGTAAGGAGTTTTAAAAGGCCGTGATTCTTTGCCAGAACATAGAAACTTGATGAGGGAAATCATGTGCTACAGTCATATTTGGGAATTGGGAATGTCAAAGACCTCCCATACATGTATACAGAAGAAATGCATGCCTGTATATGCTTTCTCAAACCCTTCTCCTCTGGAATAGGCAAAGCATTCCAAAGGTAAATCCCTTATCCCATATCGTCACTCACCCCGACAGTACTGTTTGCAAATAAAGTACAATAAATACTGTAGTAGCTTAGAGCTGTTATATACCCCCAGAAATGGTCATATTCTTTAATCCATTCTTGTGGGTACAGACCTTTTGTGGGTGGGACCTCTTGGTTAGGTTGTTTCCATTGAGATGTGACCCACCCAACTCAAGGGGGATCTTAATCATTTACTGGAGCTCCTTATGTGATGACAAAACACAGAAATGCTCTGAGAGAGATTGTTGAGAGAGAAATTCCCTGGAGGTGCTAAGAGATGACCCACAGATGCTGAGAGAGAAGGCCATGGGAATCAGTAGCTGAAAGCAATACAACCTGGGAGCAAAGGACCGGCAGATGCCAGCCATGCACCTTCCCATGTGACAGAGGAACCCCAAATGCCTTAGAGAAGGTATCTGCTTCTTGATGCCTTAATTTGGACATTTTCATGGGTCTAGAACTGGAAATTTGTAAACTGATAAATCCCCATTGTAAAAGCCAATCCATTTCTGGTATACTGCATTCCAGCAGCTTTAGCAAACCGAAACAGGTTTTGATATCAGAAGAGTAGGGTCCTGTGAGATGCAAATATAAAAAATACTGGAATGGCTTTATCAATGGGTAAGGGAAAGATTCTGGATGAATTGTGAGATGCTGGGTAGAAAAGGCCTAGATTGCTTTGAAGAGGCTGTTGGTAGAAATATGGATGCTAAACGTACTTCCGCTGAGGTCTAGGGCAGAAATGATGAATGTGTTGTTGCAAACTGGAAGAAAGGCTGTGCTTTAAAGTGGCAGGGAATTTGGAAAAAATGAGTACTGATGTCAAATGGAAGGTAAAATTTGAAAGAGACAAGCTAGAATATTTAGCTGAGGCTTTTCCAAACCAAATTTGGAAAATGCAGCCTGGTTTCTCCTTGCAGCTTTTAGTAAAATGTGAGAGGAAAGGGATAAACTGAGAACTGAACTCTTGGGTACAAAGAAACCAGAAATTGATTGAAAAATACTGAGCTTTTGGAAAACGAGTCCCCAGAGAGTAGTGTCCCATGTGAGAATTTAACCAAATATGGAACCAGTCAGCCATTTCAGGGCAAGTCGGAATTGGAGATGGAGTTAACCAGAAGGGATTTGTGGAAACTCCTATTGTCTGATGGTTGGGACTTCTGTATGCTGCATTATGAGATTTGTATGTGAATCACTGCCAGCCTGGACTAAAAGTGACAGAAAAGAGTTATATTGAAGGCAAAATGACTTCAAAGGCAGAACCATGGAATCTAAGGTCTGGAACTAAGAAAGCTCAGGTCAGGAGAGTGGACCCCCCCCCATGCACGTGCAAAGGGGGGTTTGCCCTGGAGCTTGCAGAGTTTGGTGGGCTTTCTGCCCCATCGTTCAGAAAGATCCTGAACACCTACCATTTAAAAAGCCAACTCATTTCTGTTAGATTGCATTCTGACAGCTTTAGCAAACTGAAACAAATACCAAACATTTGCTTCACGCAAAAAGAAATAAAACCCACAAAAGTGGGCTCTCTTCTGTACCTTATAACAGTAGGTTCTCCTCATTTGGAATTTGGGATAAAATTAGCAATTTTGGTGTCTCATGAAACTGGTTAAAATAGGATTCTACCCATACAGGCAAAATCTCACAAAGGCCAAAGGAAGATTTAGGTCAGACAGATGAGGACTTTAATTACCAGCCGTGTGCATTTTCAGCTCTTAAAGATCTTTATAAAATCCCCAGGCTGCCTGCCCCAGGTAACTACTCTATTACTGAAGTGAATTGTAGAGGACCTCTTCAGGGAAAAATTATAATCGGACATGTCATTTATCCTCAATTTCTACCCTAAAATATAAAAATCTCAGGAAAGTCAAGAAACCCATTTATTTGGAATATTTTTAAATGTTCAAATAAGGAAGAATGCATCAGTGTAAGGCTTAATATTCAAAGTTCTCCTGAGACATTTTTAAAATGAGGGCAAATCATAGATACGTAACAATTTTAATGGTAGTTCTGTGTAAGTCTCCGAAGTCCATTCTTGCCTGAAAATTTTGTGTTCTAGGTCTGATGAAGCAATATTAGTGGACTCACTCAAGTGACAACTACAAATGAGCTGCCTTGGCAGGATTTTTAATGATCAATTGATCTGCGTTGTAAGATGTATAAAACCACACCTTTGAACTTCTTTGGTATCTACCATAGTTATATCAGGAAATTAGCTCTATAGAATTTTACCTAAGTAGCCCCCCCTTGTTAAAAGATTACTTAAAAATAATGAAGTTTGGGGATCATTGCATTAGTTTTGGGGAGAGGTCATGATGATGAACTGTAGAATCATAGATCCTCAGAGCTTGAAGAAACATTTGGGATAATCTAATCAACCAGAGAGAGAGAACTGGAAAATTCACAAATATATGGAAATTTAACAACGCACTCTTAAACAACCAATGCATCAAAAAATCACAAGAGAAATTGGAAAATATTTTGAGGTAAATGAAAATTAAAACACAACATGGCTAAACATGCTATGCAGCAAAAGCAGTTCTGAGAAGAAGTGAATTGTAGAGGATCTCTTTGGGGAAAAAAAATTGGGCATGTCATTTATCTTAAATTTCTATCCTAAAATATAGGATATTATAGCTCCAAATGTTTTAATTAAAAAAAAGAGAGAGGGAAAGGAGAAATTCATGGATCTACATTAATAGTGGGAAATTTTAATACACTACTTCCAGTAGTTGATAGAGCATTAAGTTAAACAATTACTAAGGAAACATAAGAATTGAATGATTCCCTAAACCAGGTAGACTTGGCACACATTTAAAGAACACTTCACCCAACAAAACAGAATGCACATGGATTCTTCTCCAGGACAGACCATATGTTAGGTCACAAAACAAGTCTCAAGCAATTAAAAAATATCAAAACCATACAATGTATATTCTCCAACAACAATGGAATGGAGGTAGAATTCAATAAGAGAGGGAGTAATAGAAAGTTCATAGATATGTGGAAATTAAATGACATACTCTTAAGTAACCAATAGGTTAAACAGGAAATCAGAGACAAAATTAGATGAATGAAAACAAAAATACAACATACCCAAACTTACAAGATGCAGCAAAGGCAGTGCTGACAGGGAAATTTATAGCTCTAGATGCTATAAAAGAGAATAAACAGAAGATGCAAATAACTAAAATCAGAAATGAAAAGGGAGAGATTCCTATTAACCCTGCTGAAATAAAAAGGACTATAATAGTGAAATAAAAAGGACTATAAGCACATTATGAACAACTGGACACTACAAATTAGATAACTTAGATGAAATCGACAAATTCTTAGAGATGAATGAACAAATTACACTGACTCTAAAAGAGATAGAAGATCTCAACAGACCAATTACAAGTAAAGAGATAGAATCAGTCACTATAAACTCCACAAGAAAGAAAAGCTCAGGACCATGTGGCTTCACAGGTAAATTCCAACAAACATTCCAGGAAGCATGAACACCAAACCTGCTCAAACTCTTCCATAAAAAATTGGAGGAGGGGACACTCTCTGATTCATTATATGAAGTCAACATCACCCTTATACCAAAGCCAAACAAAGATATCACAAGAAAAGAAAATTACAGACCAACTTCTCTTGTGAATGTAGATCCCCAAATCCTCAACAGAATACTAGCAAACTGAATCCAACAGTATATTGGAAGAATTATACACCATGTTCGAGTAGGATATAACCCTGGTGTGCAAGGTTGGTTCAACAGGAGAAAATCAATTAATGTGAAGCACACATTAACACAATGATGGGGGGAAAACATACTATCATCTCGATGCAGAAAACGCTTTTGACAAAATCCAACACCCCTTCTTGATATAAAACACTCAGAGAAATAGAAATAGAGTGAAATTTCCTCAACGTAAAGAAGGGCATGTATGAAAAACCCACACCTAACATCGTACTTAATGGTGAAAGACTGAAAGTTTTCCTTCTAAAATCTGGAACAAGGCAAGGATGCCCAATGTCATCAATGTTATTCAACATTATACTGGAAGTTCTTGCCAGAGCAATTAGGCAACACAAACAAATAAAAGACATCCATACTGGAAAGGAAGAAGTAAAACCTTCCTTATTTGCAGATGATATGATCCTATATGTAGAAAATCCTGAAAAATCCACAGCAAAGCACCTAGAGCTATAATAACTGAATTCAGTAAAGTGGCTTGGTATAAGAGCAACATGCAAAAATTGGCAGTGTTCAATTAATGCAAACTACAGGCTATAGATAACAGTAAAATTGCAATATTCTCTCATTAATTGTACAAAGTCACTATATCAAAGCCAATGTCAATAACTGGGGGTTATAAAGAGTATGGGACTTTTGTTTGTTTGCTTGCTTGTTTTTGTTTGTTTTCAGAAGAAATGGGAATGTTCTCATATTGACTGTAGTGGTGAATGCATAATTATGTGATTATATCATGAGCCATTTAATTGTAACACAGGATGGATTGTATGGTGTGGGAATAAAACTTTAAATTTTAAAAATCAGTAGGGTTTTTATACACAAGTAATGAGCTATCTGAGGAGGAAATCAAGAAAAAAATTCCATTCATAATAGCAAATAAAAGAATCAAATATCTAGGAATAAATTTAACCAAGGATGTAAAAGATTTGTGTACAGAAAACTACAAAACATTGCTAAAAGAAATTAAAGAAGACCTGAATAAATGGGAATTAGAATAGAATGTCCAATGCCACCATTATTATTCAACATTGTATTCGAAGTAATCATTGGAGCAATTAGACAGAAGAAAGAAATAAAAGGCATCCAGATAGGAAAAGAAGAAGTAAAACTTTCATTATTTGCAGATGGCATCATCCTATACTTGGAAAGCCCTGAGAAATCTACAGCAAAACTACCTGAGAAATAAACAAATTCAGCAAAGTGGCAGGATACAAGATTAATGTACAAAAATTCAGTAACGTTTCTATACACAAGCAAGGACCTATCTGGGGTGATGACTAAGGAAAAAATTCCATTCAGAGTAGCGACCAGAAGAATTTAGCATCTAGGAATAAACCTAAACCAGGATGTCAAGGACTTTTAGACAAAAAATTACCAAAAAAATGCTAAAAGAAATTTTTAAAAATAACCTTAATAGATGGAAAGATATTCCATGCTCATGGGTAGGAAGGTTGAATATCATCAGGATGTCAATTCTACCCAAACTGATCTACAGATTCAATACAATACCAGGAAAAATTCCAATGATCTACCCTGAAGACTTGGAAAATCTAGTTATAAAATGTATATGGAAGGGAAAGAGACCCCAAATAGCTAAAGATATCCTAAAAAAGAAGAGCAAACTGGGAGGTCTATCACTTCCTGACTTTAAAGCTTACTATAAAGCCACAGTGGTCAAAACAGCATGGTACTGGCACAAAGATAGAAGGACTGACCAGTGGAATAGAATTGAGAGTGCAGAGATTGATGACCAAATTTATGGACATTTGATCTTTGATAAGGCCCCCAAATCCATTGAATTGGGACAGAATAGTCTTTTCAATAAATGGGCATGGGAGAACTGGATATCAATAGCCAAAAGAATGAAAGAGGATACCTATCTTACACCCTACACAAAAATTAATGCAAAATGGATCAAACACTTAAATATAAGAACTAACACCATAAAGCTAGAAAAAAAATGTAGGGAAATGTCTTCAAGATCTAGTAATAGGAGGTAGCTTCTTAAACTTAATACCTAAAGCACAAGCTGCAAGAGAAAAAATAGACAAATGGGAACGCCTTAAGATGAAGAGCTTCTGTGTCTCAAAGGACTTTGTTAAAAAGGTGAAGAGGCAGGAAACTCAATGGAAGAAAATATTTGGAAACCACATATCAGATAAAGGTTTGATATCCTGTGTACATAAAGAAATTACACAGCTCAACAATGAAAGAACATACAACCGAATTATAAAATGGGTAGAGGAAATGAATAGGTACTTTTCTGAAGAGCAAATACAGATGGCTAAAACACACCTGAAGAGCTGCTCATCTTCATTGGCTATAAGGGAAATGCAAATTAAGACAACAATGAGATATCACCTCACACCTATAAGAATGTCTGCTATTAAACAAACAGAAAAATAAACATTGGAGAGAATGCAGAGAAATCGGAACACTTATCCACTGTTGGTGGGAACGTAAAATGGTTCAGCCGCTGTGGAAGTCAGTTTCATGATTTGTCAGAAAATTAAATATTGAGATGCCCTATGGCCCGGCAATACCAATACTCAGTGTATACCCAGAAGAGTTGACAGCAGTGACAAGAACAGACATTTGCACGCTGGTGTTCATAGTGGCATTATTCACAATTGCCAAGAGATGGAAACAATCCAGGTGCCCATCAACGGACGAGTGGATAAACAAAATGTGGTATATAGATATGATGGAATATTATGCAGCATTTAGACAAAATGATGTCCCCAAATATATGACAATGTGGATGAACCTTGAGGACATAATGTTGAGTGAAGTAAGTCACACACAAAAGGACAGATACTGTGTGAAACTGTTATGACTCTGATAAAACCATTAGTATTTTGGAGCAGTTAGAAGGAAAAATCTGACATGATGAGGGCATGGTAGCCCATTACAAACTCTGGGACCTGTTCTGTAGCTGCTTGTTGAAGTGTGCTTTGAAAATTATTGCTTTTCTCTTTCTTTTCTTTGTTATATTTTACAACAACAACAAAAAATACAGTAAAAAAATAAAACCTTAGAGGTAGCTATAGTAATATTAGATAAAATAAATTCCCGAAATAAAAAATTTGAAAATATTTAGTAACATAGCTAACTGATATAGCAAAGTTGATATTTGTAATAACTTTTTACTTGATATTTTGAGAACGCACACAGTTTTGATAGGTAATCAAGTGGTATTTAAGATAATGCTCAATATTCAGAATTTAAGAAACTCCTGCATCTGTACTTACAGATTTTTTCCTTCCTTGCTTTAATTTTAAATTGGTTTACGAGACAAATTGTACAAACAGGTTTAATGATGATTACTTAGACTTTTTTTTTTAAATATGCTTATGGATAAGCTAACTAAGATATCCATCTTAGGTGATTAAGATTTTCCTATGTTAATTGTAAAAATATTTGTATCTTCATATTTTCTTGAAATCAGGAAAATATTTAGTGACATACGTCATTACTATAGTAGTGCAAGTATTTGTAAGAACTTTCTACTTGACATTTTAAGAATATTCACAGTTTTGACAGCTGATCAAATGGTATCTAAGTTAGTGTTTAATATTTAGAATTTAAGAACTTTGCTATCTGCATTTGTAGATGTTTTCCTTATTGTCTTAATTTTAAATTGGTTTATGAAACTTACTGTGCAAACGCAGGTTTTACAATGATTGTATGAATACTTTATTTAAATATGCCTATGGTTAAGCTAAGATATCCATTTTTGGTGGCTCTAAGTGTATTGTTTGTTTTCATAAATAGAAAATAAATCAGGATTTCCAGGAGGATGGCTGAATAGAGTAGCTCGGGATTAGCCCTGCTTCACAGTAAAATTAGAGAAGGGACAGGAGGGTGACTGAGGCAGCTGACTTGGGAGAGCCTTCTGCACCGAATTGAAAGGCAGAAAGCTGGAGCCTGGTGTGGAGGTGCGGAGCCCACGGGAGTGCATGGACAGGAACTGGCGACTATGAAGTAAGCCAGGCAGTGTTCCTTGGGTGCGTTACCCTCACCAGCACAGCCCCGTGACTGGCAACTCACCCCCTACTCCAGGCACCTGAACCCCATCACCCGCTCCCATTCCTCGCACTCCAGGTGCCCCCACCCCACCAGCCCCCAGTGCACATAACTGCCCCCACCCCCACCCCAAGTGCAGCCCCACCCACCTCTCCTGCACCCCTCTGGAGCACTATCTCCCTCTCCCTGTTCCCTGCAGGCTGTTGCCAGTGCATAAAGGCTGTGGGCACTAACCTCCATACCTAGGCTACCCAGGCCCTCCTGCCAATAGTGTCACACAGCCTCACCCTGCCATCTCCCCTGAGCTCTGCACATCAGTTTATGGCACTTCTAGGCCTATGCATGAGCACGGGCCCCCAATCACCCATTCAGCTCTGGGAACCACACTTTCCAGCAGTCCTAGAACCACCCATGCGCATGCCCCTCAGCCACACTTCCCAGCTCTGAGAAAGTGCCGACCTGTGCAGCTGGGTCACATATGTCCCCAATCCATGAAGTCATAACACTGACCTGCTCTATGCATGTGCACAAAGGGCCCAGTGCCTTAGACCAGCGCACACCAAGATTACACCCCCCAGACCAGTGCGCCCACACAGCTACATCCTCCTTGGCTACCGCCTACCTGTGTTCACAAGCATCAGCGTAACATCCCCAACCTGCACCTATACAGACCTCGAAACAAATCACCACACGCCACCTTGTACCCTGTACCCTGCTGTACAACCATTCTGCAAACACAAAGCCTTAGACTGAAAGAAATCAACTCCTAAAGTAAATCAATCAAGATATTTACATGCCATATTTACATGGCACAAAGACAGCAGAAGATCACTAAGCATATCACAATGCAGACAGATATAGCCCTGCCTAATGACCAAATTAAAACAGCAGAGGAGACACAGACATTGGAACAACTGATCAACGATGTTAGTACAACTCTGCTTAATAAAATAAGTGGAATAGCAAATGACATAAAGGAGATCAAGAAGACAGTAGAAGAGCGTAGAGAGGAATTTGAAAGAATAAATAGAAGAATAGCAGATATCGCAGAGATTAAAGATTCTGTTGACCAAATAAGAAACATACTAGAGGCACACAATAGCAGATTTGAAGAGACAGAAGAAAGAATAAGTGATACAGAAGACAGGATAATGACTTTGAAGACTCAAAGCAGCAAATGGCAAAAAAGATAGAAAAATTTGAATTGGATCTCAGGGAAATGATAGACAAAACAAAGCACACAAATATAAAAATCATTGGTGTCCCAGAAGGAGAAAATAGGAGGGCTAGGAAGAGTAGTTGAGGATATAATGGGGAAAAACTTCCCAACCCTCATAAAGGACATAAAGATACAAGTCAAAGAGACCCAAAGAACTCCAAACAGAATAAATCCAAATAGGCCTTCCCCAAATCACATACTAATCAGTCCATCAAATATTGAAGAGAAGCAGGATATCCTGAAAGCAGCAGGAGAAAAACAATCTACTACAAACATCTTAAAGACCTAGTAGTTGGATGTAGCTTCCTAAACTTTACACCCAGAACACAAGAGACAAAATGAAAAATAGATAAATGGGAACTCCTCAAAATCAAATGCTTCTGCCCCTCAAAAGACTTTGTCAAAAAGGTGTAGTGGCAGCCAACACAATGGGAGAAATGAGAGAAAATATTTGGAACTCACATATCGGAAAAAGGTTTGATATCCTGTATATACAAACAAATCATACAATTCAACAACAAAAGGACAAACAACCCAATTATAAAATGGGCTAAAGACATGAATAGGCATTTTTCTGAAGAGCCAATACAGATGGCTCAAAAGCACATGAAGAGATGCTCATTTTCATTATCTAAACGGGAAATGCAGATCAAGACTACAATTAGATACCACCTCACACCTACAAGAATGGCTGCTATTAAACAAACAGGAAACTATAAATGTTGGAGAGGATGTGGAGAAATTGGGACATTTATGCACTGCTGGTGGGAATGTATAATGGTGCAGCCACTATGGAAGACAGTTTGGTGGTTCCTTAGGAAACTAAATATTGACTTGTCTTATGACCCAGCAATAGCACTACTTGCTATATACCCTGAAGAGCTGAAGGCAATGACAGAAACAGACATTTGCACACAGATATTCATAACAGCATTATTCACAATCGCCAAAAGATGGAAACAAACCAAATGCCCATCAACAGA